>NQII01012013.1:0-25260 GCA_002778355.1 Clitarchus hookeri
CTGAACCTCCTGGCAGCGGCCTTCTACTGGCAAGATCGGCTGCATTAGAACTCAGTCATCGGTGTTATGGGAGCCTAAGATGTCGACGAGCATCGACGCCATCACCGCATCTGGGAATTCATTTGTCTGCAGTCACTCTTTTGTTGTGGTTTCCCATCTGCTGTTCGCCGCTGCTTGCGAGTGAGTGCTGTGCTGTGGTGCCCTGTGGTGCGCATGTGTGTACAGAGCCTTTTCGTTGGCTTTGTGCCGAAGATGTCCCTTCTTTTTCAGTTCTTGTTTGCTTTATAATTGTCTGATGTTATCTTGTATGTTATTTTCTTATGATGTTTGCACAGTGTTTCTCTTACTGCTCCCCTTCTGGGTCTGTTGTGTTTTTGTTTGTTGTGGTGGTCGAGCTAGTGGCTCTACTCTGTCTGGCTGGGGTTTGTTTCTGCCTGGTGGTGATACCGGCTGTTCTTAGCGCCTAGGTGGCATGCAAATGGGTGGTTAGCTTTTTTGTGCTGTGTGCCTCTGCATACATGGCACACATAGCATTCCGCGCTGGTGTCTGCCTCTTATGGTAAGTTTGTTTTTATTTACTTTATGGCTGCTGCCCCGTGTTGTGTATGTTTTTTATTATTGATTTTTTGATTAGGTGTCTTTTATTTTTCTGTAACCCTTATTTTTATGCAGACTTTCTTACAGTTTGTAAGGGATTTATTTTAAGTTTTTTGCAGTGTGTAGTGTTTGTTGTGTATTCAGCTGTACCGGTTGCCCTTGTGGCTTATTTTCTGTTTGTTAAAGTGTTGCTGTTGTAGTTGGTTTGTTGAAAATTTTCCTAAAATTTTTTTTTCCTTGTTTTAATTTTATTTTGGCTGTTATCTGTTTCTGTTTTGATTGTAAGTGTGGAATAGCATGTTTGTTGCAATGGTATGGACTTTGTTTTATTGCTGTTGTTTGTCCCATGTGGGTTGATTCAATACAGACTTTATTATTATTATTATTATTATTATTATTAGCATTGATTATCTTCTCACATACAAATGTGATGTCGCTTATAGTGCAGTATTACAGAGTTCCGGCAAAAACCATATTCATCGCTTCTTTAGATCCCCCTGATCACCAACAACGATGGACCTCATATAGAAGGCTTCCGATCACCACCAAAATGCAAGGTAACAAAGAGACGTAATTCCGGCTCCACAGCTGTACCCTTTTTGATGCTGTTAAACCACTATGTTGCACTAATGGGTCAGGACGACCTCGACGAAGTCATCTTCTCCCTATCCTCATCCAAAGCCTCTTCAACCATCACCTCCCAGGTCATGAAAAAGCCGAAACCCCCCTCATCCCACTAACTCCATAAATCAGAAATTTCCAAAACAACCTCTGTGTCCAAACAAAAAAAAACCCATTGCCTGCCTCTTTTCCCCATTCACTATCCCATTCAATGCAGCCAATAGACAGCAACAACACCTCGAAACCCCTCTCTACATCACCTCTATCAAAGGCCGCACATTCTTTTATACCCACTTCCCATGTGACCACACCTTCCTCTTTGACTACCTTACCAAGGTCGGCTGCAAACCATACACACATCGACGGCTGATAGAGTAGTTATCAAATGTCTCCCCACGACAGTGAAGATCGACGAAGTGAAGGAGCTAAACATCCTAGAGCTCCCTTTTGCACAGCGACCAGACTCATGTCTGCTCCAGAAGAAGCGATAAATGCATTCCTTGTGACGAAAAGAAAGTAGGGGAAGGCACTCAGACACTTTATTGTCCGGGTGGAGAGATACAGGGGGAGCCGGTATCTCTCAATGCTACCATTGGCAAGGGCTCGCACAGTCATTAGACAGATGCCAACATGATGCGACATGTTTCTGCTGTGCACAACCACACTGGACTAGAGACTGCCCCAACAAGCACAACATGACAAGGGAAAATGCACTGCTTGTGGTGGCAAACAATTCGCCATATCCAAAACATGTCCAGACATCACAACCTACTTCCGATGCCAACCGGTCAAACCTACCACCAACTCAGCTACCAACACTTCTACCAAATCTCCATGTACCTTTGACCTGTCCCGAAAATCAACCCCTGGGAACCTAAATCATCCACCACTTCTAACACCCAAGCTCCCCCGGGCTCGCACTCACCAAGACACTCTAGCCCCTCCCTACATTTACACACAACTAAACTCCGGATCACTCCTTGGTATCATCTTCGACATCGTCAACATGGTATAGAACTACCTCCCTCTCATCTGATTCATCATGACAGCTTCCTCCTAAGCCAATGACCCATTAAAAAAAACTAGAAATCCTTTTAACTGCCCTTGTGTCCACTTTCGGTGGATTTTCACCCTCCCCTTAATATCCTCTCATGGAACCTCTATGCACTCTTTGCCGAACTACCAGACCTTTACCATCTCCAACAATCCAGGTCTCCTGATGTTTTCCTAACCGAAACATGGCTTACTCCCACCACACCTCTCCTTATCCCAGAATAAACAGTCCATCGCTCTGACCGCGATGACTGGGAGGCAGAGGTGGCTTTCCTGCTCCACTCATCATTCTCTCACCACCACCACCAATTACCAATCTCCGCTGCAGTTGAGGGGGTCACTGTGCGGATGCATTGTGGACCATACCCACTGACTCTAATTGCCCTATACCTCCCTTCCGACCACCCCTTCCTCAGTGAGGACATTTCGGCCCTTAGTCGGCTCGACACTCACATCATGCTGGCCGGGGACTTAAATGCAACACATCACTGTTGGGGCTGCCTGACCATGAACCGGATAGGAAGCTCCCTCCATATACAACTCCTGCACACCTCTCCACTATACTTCCAAACCAACTCCACACCCACCTTTTTCCCAACCCAACGAAACCAGCGACCCAGTATAATTGATTTCACTCTCTCCATACGTCTCCATATCATTTCTGAACTCCACACCATTGCCACTGGTACCACTGACCACATTCCAGTCGCTGGACTCAACCATTACCACCCCCAAACCAACCCACATGTTCCCTGCTACGATTTCTCCAAAGCTGACTGGCCCTGCTTCCAGCAAACCATTTCCAACTACATCGATCTCACCCATTTTTTTCTCAATACCGATGACAAATACCACCTTAGCTCTACCCTCACCTCCCTAATCCTTTCTGCGGCTGAAACTCACTCCCCCAAAACCACATCCTGTACCTGCACCATTTCCTTCCCACCCCACATCCACAACTTCCTCTCTCTCCGGGACCACTTCCATGGCAAATGGCAGGCCGACCATTCCTCCTGGCTGTGGAGGGTGTATACCCTCAGAAGGATGAGGTACTGCCAGATGGTGACAGCGAGGAATGCCGATCAAGCAACTTCAATCCCTCCACCACATCAGGCTTCCTCTGGCCCTTCGTCCACCACCTACGATCTGTCCCTACCACAATCCCCCTATCAACAAAACCACAGGTCTGGCGGAAACAGCTGAGGAGATATATGAAGATGTGGTCGCACATCTGCAAACAGCACTTCTCTATCCTCCTCAAAATTCTCGGATGATGAGGGAAATCCCTCTCCACTCTTGCACCACATAACATTACTCCTCTGCCAGCCACACCCCACCATTTCACTTACCAAACCCACTGAAACCCTTAAAGGTCTATCCACACCTTGTTGTTCTGCAGCCTTCAGAAATGACTCCACATCTGCCCCCCTCCACCTTGCACTTCCTCAGAAAGCCACAGTTTTCCTCACCAAAATCATTAATGCCATCCTTCTCCAAGGTCACTTCCCATCATCATGGAAAACCAAAATTGTGCTACCACTCCTTAAACCCAGCAAACCTCCAAGCTCTCCATCCTCATACCAAGCCATCTCTCTCCACCTCATTATCTCCAAGATTCCAGAGAAAATCATCCTCTTCAGGCTCCTCCCCATAATCGAATCTTCCCACATACTTCCCAAACACCCATTCAAATTCCATTCTTCACATTACACAACCCATGCTATCGCTCTTGTGGAGTACCTTGTCGTCCAAGGATTCTCCAGAAGGCAACACAGGGCATAGTTCTCCTACATCTGGCCAGGGCCTTTGGCTCTTTTCTCCACGCCCTCCTCTTATCCAAATTATCTGCCACTGACATCCCATCAAACCTCATCCACGTCCTCTGATCTTTCCTGGAGGGCCGCACTTTCCAGGTGAGGGTGGAGGGCAACTTCTCTTCCATCCAATCCATCTCTGCTAGTGTCCTCCAAGGATCTATCCTGAGCCCAATACTTTTTTCTCTATTCATAGCTGATCAATCTCCTCCACCTGGAACCCACCTGATCCAGTATGCAGATGGCACCTGTATGCTGGCCTGCTCCGTCCACCAGCCGAAGCTTATCGACTGCTTCAAACATGACTTTACCAACCTCAACGCCCAATTACACAATGCATCAGTTATAACCTATCCAAAACCCAAGTCATCCTCTTTTTTCGACAACGTACAGACTCCAGAAACCCACCTCAAATTCTCCCACTCATATTTCCCCTGGTCAACCAAAGTCCGCTACCTCGGTGTTACCCTCGACGGAAAATTCACTTTTATCCCTCACCATACTACAGCAACCACGAAAACTTGAGCTGCCATGGCCCAACTGACCCGCCTCCTCAAACCTACATACTGCACCCCCTCAAAAACTGCACAACAGCACTCAATACCTTTATATCCGCACTCCTAATGTATGCCTGCCCTGCCTGATCCCACTCATCTAAATACAACATCCGACCCCTTACAAGAACTTTTTTCCGCAGCATCCGATTAACCCTTGGCCTCCCCACGGCGTCCCTGCACCAAACACTTCTCACCCAATCTAGTCTACCCCACATCGGCACCATCACAAAAACCATCACAGACCGATTCACTGTTAAAATCCCCATCCATCCATACCATCTGATCCACCAGATGACCAACCCACCAATTTCACATCACCCCAGACGTCCACTACACAGCACTGACTAATCGAAAGACGAAATGGCGGACTCGGACAAGGATAACAAATAATGATGATGAGGGTCCGAACCCAACATATCTACCACATACCGAAGATTGTATATATTAAAATATATAAAACTGCTAACAATTGGTTGTAAATGAATAAATACAATCCTGTACATATCCCACCCTTCTCATCCTAGCTGTTGCTTCAAAATTAAACTAATTGTAGATGGTTCCCTCCTCAAATTTGTAGATGATTTAGTTTGTAATAAAATGTATTGTACATAACCAATTATCATAGCTACATAAATTTTTGTGGGTGGGCTAATTTTAGTTACATGTACACCTTTTCTCATATTAAATAAAGATTTTTTTGGAATGGGCGAGAGGTTTCTCCCTGAAAAAAAAAAACAATTGCAGTTTCCTCACGCTTTTTGTATTAAACCTTTGAAGAGTCTCCCCACATATGAAATGTTAGGTTGTTTCCTAAATATATCGATTATCACAGGTGGTTTATAATTGTGTTCACATAAAAATGCCTTATTGTGTAGGTTAGGTGATTTGAACTTTAATGCATATCTTATCTATCAATTATATTATTTCATTTATATTTTATATTAATAAAACAGAGAGAAACTAGGGGTGCTAGATATACCTAGTAAGAAATAGTTATCATACAAAATATTATTTCACTTTGCATGCAAAATTCCTGTGTGCCAATCCCTTTGGAGTAATTTTCTAGACTAGATTTCGCTTTGTGTGCATGAGGCGTAGGAATATCCTGAAGTATAACTTTATCAGTGTTTCATAAAAGTTGGAAGTAACAAGAATGAACTATATACAAGTATCTACTGTAATGTTGAAATTTTACTGGAAGCAATTTGAAGTTTTTCCAACTGTAATGGTTTTGTACCAGTTATGAATTGTTTGTATTTGCGTTTGTTATAATTGTTGAACAATATTTGTAAATGTGAGTGTTTTTTTAAATTACTTATTTAAAATTGAATTCCAAAACTACGGCTCATATGCAGAGATCTTCCTTTTCCACGAAGGCCCTCTTAAAAAAAAGAAAGACTTAATTACAAGGCAAGAATCTCCCTTAATCGAAGCTTGTTGAAGGCTTCCTTTAATTTAAGGAAAAGATGTGGTGAGAAATAAGACTGTCAGATGGCGGGCTGACCTCCAAAAATAAGACCTGTTTAATAAGTTGTAAAGTTCAATTAAAGAACAATTGTGACGTATGCTACGTGTAAATGATGGACATTTGTTGTAATTACCACGGGGGAATTATTTTGCTGTGTATTTTGAAAAATTAATGTGGTAAACTCATTTATTTTCATTATTGTGCCAAATCTACGTCAGCTTTGTGCTTAAAAAAGGATGCATTGGATAAATTAATAATTAATGAAAATCACCCCCCCTCCTCTTTCTATTCATGATTTGTACGCATCATTAATTCTAAGCAACAATCAACAATTTCTAGCCTGGTCAAATGGTTTTGCTTAATGATGGAGTACTAAATGCCGAGGTTATTTGACGAAGATCATTTGTATTTACTTCAGCGTGTCGAGAATCGTCAACGTAAAGAATGTCCTCTTCGGTATTTGCACGATGGCCGAAATCCGTGCGAATACTTTTCGGATGTCGAGTTTGTGAAATGTTTTCGTTTCACAAAGCAAACTCTATTGGACACTGTTGTGCCTCTTGTTGCTGCCAATAACGGAGATAGAAGAGGATTGCCAGTGTCACCGGTCCTGAAAGTAATAATCGCCCTGCGGGTACAGTGTTATTTGGTTTTTGTATGCATTTGTAATGAAAATAGAGTGCATTAACCTCAAAATTGTTCCGTAATTAGGAAAATTGTATTTATTTATTTATTTTCACATAAATCTCAATACTTATTGAGTGTGACTTGTCAAAATAAAAATACAAGAACAAAAATAAACTGTCTGCTGTCAAAAATTCATACTACACAATTGAAATATATTACATCAGCAAATAGGACAATAATCTGTAAGATGTTAATAGTTTCCATACAAAAATAATAGAAATGTGTCATTTCACAATGTATGGAATACAAGATCTCAGTTATCAAAATACGAAGAAAATTAATTACAGCACCTATTAGAAAATAAATACATGAATAGGCAAATATGACATTAACCTGTCAGATGTTAATAATTTCCATACACAAATAACATCAATCAATCTGTTGCCAATATATAGAATACTAAATGCAGGTGCAAGTCACAAAAATATGAAATTAAAATATGAAAAATTAGAAATACAGTATCCGTTGCAATACATTAACAAAAAAACAAAACACACTATTAGTGGTTAATCATTGTTTTTGTCACTTAAATATACATCTACTGTATAATATGGTTTCATCAACAGATATGTTTTCAATTCCATTTTTAATTTTCTAACATCATCAAAATGTTTTACATTTGCAGGTAGTTTAAAATAACTCTTACGTTTTGTGTATACTTTTTAACAAATTTACAATTGAAATTACTTTCATACCACGTTCTGTGTGTCTGCTAGTAACTTAAGTCGGTATGAGGTTAATTGAGGTTAATTGTACATTATAGTTGTTCATGTTTGAGCTAGTATGTAATGAAACACTGCAGACACCATATTGAACATGTCATTGCCAGCGAGGCATATGTTTATAATATGTCGAATGTGAATAGGTTAAATAAAATTTTATGGCAAATATGTTTTTTTGCATAATATTTTCTGTGACCTATGTCATGTCAGTCGGGCAACGGTTAACAGGATTGTAAAGGTAAAGAAATATAAACTGATATAAAATATATGTTGTATATTTAATACCACAGGCAGAGTTAAAGCAACCTGTAATTTAGAATGTATGTTGCATATTTAGTAACACAAGTAAGTCCCCTGTAATGTAGAATAATTATTTGTTCCGGGACTTTGAGGACACTGTAATATTATTAATGGTAAGTTAATGCAGCCAACATACCATGCAGGTTACAAATGTTTATTTAATAAGTATTATGCTTAGCAATATATTTGGATATGCTTGTGTAACTGCATAGAAATGTGTTGTTAGGCTAGTGTAGCATAACAGGAAACATAGTATGAAGTTCAGGAAGAGTCTGAGAAAGGATTTTGGTTGAGTAGAGGAGAGGTGAGAGAGCTCGCAACTGGGCGGTATTCAAATTCCGGTTATTTAATTGTTATTATTATTACTTGATGTTTTTTTTCACGTTGTATCTATTGGTGGTGCTTGTGGAAGGCTGTATATCGACCCCAAGCACAAATCAGTTGATGTTAAAAGGAATTGTTGGGTGTGAGATTTGTATTGTAGACCCAGCCCTTAAGGATGCCATGTAAGGAATGCAAATAAGCTGAGGCATGCAACACAAAAGAGCCATGCAAACCCAAAGTGCCTAATAGGTTACCCATGCAAAAGTACCAGTTAGATTAGATCAGCTATACTCAAAGTGTGTTCCGCGGAGCCCTGGGGCTCCGCGAAGCCTTTCTGGGGGGTCCACGAAAATAGGTACTGATCATAATTAATAAAATACTAAAGGGGTACTATAAGGCTTCAGAGGAAAAATCCGTCAAAAGTCTAACATTACTTATCCACAAAAAGTTAAGACGCGAACTGAACGAGCGACGCGAGCCGCGCCGCGTGACTCACCGCGTCCGTGTTTTGTTTGCAGCCAGCGTCAGACGACAGCAGTCATCTCGTGTGTGACATGCGCTCAGTTCAATCGTGTTTATTGTTATTAGTGGTTTTGAAATCCTATGATAATATTCGTCATAATATTGTACCTACAATTTAATTATTAATAACGAAGAATGGAGCGCTGGCTTAAAGGCCTTAAAGTTGGTGCAACAAAATTTTTCACTGATAGTTCAAAAGTGGTACTCCCAGAGAATGTGGCAACTTCCGATCAATACAGTATTGCGACGATGTCAAGCTCTACTATAGTTTCAAGTAATACGAGTAAAATATGTAACGACACATTAAAGGCGAAAAAAAGAAAATATGATGAATCATACCTCAATCTCAGATTTGTTGATTCTAACGGCTGACCTCTCTGTATGTTATGTAGTACACTGCTTCCTAATAGTTATATGGTACCTGCCAAGATGCACCGACATTTAGAAACGGTACATCCCGAATTTCAAGACAAGACTGAAGACTTTATTATGCATAAAAAAGAACAATTATTGAAGAGTCAAAAAACCATGATGCATGCGACCCAAACTGTGAATGAAAAGGCTACAGAGGCATCGTATTTAGTTAGCTATCGCATTGCAAAGGCAGGTGAAGCGCACACTATCGCTGAGAATTTAATAAAACCATGTGTTTTAGATATAACAAAACGTATGTTCGATGATAAATCTGCAAAGCATCTTTCTACAGTGCCGCTTTCAAACGATACCGTTGCGCGCCGAATTCATGATCTGTCAAGCTACGTCAAACAAGAACTAATTGCATGCTTACAAGGAAAACCATTCGCCTTGCAAATGGATGAGTCGACTGATGTTGCTGGTCTGGCCATCTTGCTGGTTATTGTGCGANAGTCTGGCCACCTTGCTGGTTATTGTGCGATATCCATATAAATTTTCTTTCGAAGAAGACATGCTCATGTGCTCACCATTGCCTACTAACACTACCGGAGAAGAAATTTTTAATAAACTTAATATATTTTTTGAAGAAAACCATCTTAATTGGAATGATTGCATCGACATTTGTANCCCGGTAAAACAACAGGAGCTGTATCTCGAATAAAAAGAAAAACGACTAATTGTAGTTCCAGCCATTGTATTCTCCACAGACAGGCACTCGCGATTAGGCAAATGCCACCAAATCTAAAATTGGTTCTGGATGAAGCGGTAAAAATAATTAATTTCATCAAATCACGTCCACAGCAATCCCGATTGTTTTCATTGTTGTGTGAAGATTATGGTAGCAAGCATAAAACACTTCTGTTTCATATAGAAGTGAGGTGGCTATCTAGGGGTAAAACTTTAACATGGCTATTTGAACTCAAAGCAGAGTTACAAACATTTTTTACAGATAAATAATTTAATTTGAAAGACCGTTTGTTTGATAGCACTTGGTTGTTCAGACTAGCTTTTATCGCAGATATATTTCAAAAGTTGAACGAATTAAATTTGTCATTACAAGGTGAACAGACAACAGTGTTCAACGCTAGTAACAAAATAACTGCATTCAAAAGAAAATTGGAGTTTTGGATTATTTGTGTTGTTAAGAGAGTGATAGAAACCTTGTCATTGCTCAGTGAGTTCGTTATAGACTCAGAAATCTTGCAAGATGATTTGTTTGAAGAATTGGTCCAATATCTCTACTCCGTAAGCGCATATTTTGAGACGTATTTTCCCGAAGAACAGAATACACAAATTAAAATGAATTCATGGATTCAAAATCCTTTTGTATCCAACCTACAAAAACCTGAAAGTATTTCAAACGAGATTTATGAAACATTTTTGGAAGTGACATCAGACACAAATATGGAATCACTATTCAAAACAATGCCTCTGAATGATATTTTTTGCAGAATTTGTGATGAGTATCCAATGCTTGCCTCAAAAGCCCTGACTGTTCTTCTCCCGTTCCCAACTACATGCTTATGCGAGGCAGGATTTTCAACCTATGCAGCTACAAAAACAAAATACAGCAATAGACTGAATGGCGAACCTGACATGAGACTTCAACTCTCTTCTATCGCACCTGACATCAAAGAATTGATGGAAAATAAAAAACATTTTCATACCTCCCATTAATTATTTCAATGATTATTAACATAATTTGATTATTAATAAAGAATTACAAATAAATCGGTGTTTGATTATTCTAGGGTTCCGTCAAATACTTCGCTTCCCAAAAGGGTTCCGTAGCCAAAAAAGTTTGAGAACCGCTGGATTAGATGCATACAAATATTGGTTCGTGCAAAATGATGTTCAGTTTGGTCACGTTAGAACATTGTAAATGATGTGGACAGTACAATTACTTGCAAATATTCTATACAATGTAAATAGTAAATTACACTTGAGTCCATCATCTCATGTTTAAACATCTGTCATATTATGTCTGTGACCACAGTAGTGACATGTAGTGCTTATCAGTACATATGTTTCAACATGTCTGACATGTAATTTTAAAATAAGCCTGTGAGGTTATCAGTAATATTTGTAATAAGATGTCTAGTATTTCTCGCAGGTAGTTGAGTTGAATTATGTAAATAAAGCAGATGCATTTAATACAAGTATTGAATTTTGTAGTATTGTAGTATTGACTCATGTTTTGGAAAAACTACAGTGTTTGTGCGAATTTTTTCGTCGTGTTTAATTTATTTGTGTGAGAAGATAATTAGTTTGTGTCGTCTTCGGTGTGTTGTCTGTTGGTCGTATATAGTTTTTTGTATACATATATAGTATATTATTCTTCCGCATTTAATTTGCTCTCCTGTTTTATTTGACTCGATTCCTGCGTTGAATTTTCTGACTTTGTGCATATATATTCGTCACTACAGTATACATGGCTTGCTTTTTGTCGCGTCTGGTAAAACTTCTGTGTTTGAGTGTGTATTTTTGTTGTGTTGTCCCATTTTGTCCCTACTTAATTTGTCAGTGTTGTCCTAACTCTTTCAAGCAGGTTTCTAGCCTGTGTTATCAGTTGTTTGTGTATATATATTTTTTCGTAATTAGTTGTTCTTTGGTTTCTTGACTCTACACCCTCTTGGAATTTTCCAGTGTTGAATACATACATATGTTTACTCGTCCATTGGTTGCTTGTCTTATTAAAATATATTTTTTTATGGTGATTCCTGTTTTCCATTACAGACTGCTGGATCACAATGGCGAATGCCCTTAAATATCCAACTTGTCACGATATAGTTAGTTCAGCCGTAGTTCTGATTTACCTCAGACCAACTCCGAGTTAGTTGATGTTTGGATAATCCTTTGATTTATTTCTCACTAATAATAAGGCCCCTTATTTTTAATATTATCTTATAATGACTGACGTTAATACTCAGTGTGTATCCTTGTTAGTTTCATCTTCACTTTACTAAATATGCTACATTTCATCAGATTTTAATAGGATCCTAATTATTTCTAAATATTCATAAATTAGCGTATTACATAGACGTCATTTACCATTACTTATAATAATAGTAAAAATAATAATAACCCTCTATTGGGCTACAGCCCAGTGCCGAGCTGTCTCACCACTCCCTTACCGACTCATGCAATTCAACTTTATACTGAGACGTTCCTTTTTCTTGTGACAATATTCACGTTTTACTGAACTGTAAATGTTATTTTCGTGCATTTTACTCTTTATACACGCCATTTTAGTTGATACGGTATTGCTTTCCGGATGCATCGAAAACGTCTACTCCCCTTAGAATTGCGACAAAAATTGGAACTAGATTTTCCTTTTTGTACCAAGTTTGAGTTTTGAAATGATTAACCTATGGTGATACTTTTATTTTGTTGTAAATAAAAAAAGTTACATGGAGGAGACATTTTGTTTATGAGTTGCAGTGTGTTGTGTTTATTTTAGGCAAATTTCTACTAGTTAAGGTTTTAATAGAGGTTTTTATCAGGGCAAGGAATTTAAATATATCCCTGGTAAGTATAGTCGTTATTTTTTTATATGGTACTCGCATACGTTATTGTGTGTTGCAAATCACCGTCTGTTGATAGAAGGTAGTTGCTGTAATCGATTCGTTTGAGATAAATTAGGTTAATTGTATTGGTGTGTGAGGAACTATACTGTGGGTGTGTAGACATACATTAAAATTGAGTGTTCAGCTACTGTGTGTGCCATGTACATGATGGGGGTACGCCTAGGTATATAAGTACTCTTGCAGCCGGGCCGCTCAATCCCGCCCAAAGGCCGTACGGATCGCGCGGTACGGCGATTGGACGGGCCAAACTGTCGGTCGGTAGGACGCTATGAAGCGAAAGGCATTGATGACACAAAAGTATCGCCTGTAGTGCAACGCGACTAGTGATGCGCAGAACGATTCAGATAGAAGAATCTATTCGTTTGGATTAGTTCAGTAAATCGATTTGTTCAGAGTAGCGGCATTTCTGCAAAAAAAAAAAAAAAAAAAACCAAAAAATGGTATATTTCCACTACCAATCACGCAGAACATGAATATACTAAGNCCCACCTAACAGAACCTTACCCCATGATGAGTGAATCATTTTACATTTTTAAACTAACTTAGGATTGTAGGATTTTAAATTAACCAATGATTACGGGGTTTTAATCTAACCTAGGATTCTAGGGTGTTAATATCTAGAATTGTGGGTTTCAATCTAACATAGGATTGTTGATTTTTAAACTAACTTAGTATTGTAGGGTGTTAATCTAACCTAGGGTTGTTGAGTTTTAAACCAACCTAGGATTGTTGGGTTTTAAACTATCCTAGTATTGTAGGGTGTTAATCTAACCTAGAATTGTAGGGTTTTAATCTAACATAGGTTTGTAGGATTTCAATCTAACCTACGATTTTAGTCTAATCTACGATTTTAGGGTTTTAAAGTAACAGTAAAATACACTGGAAGTATATGAATTAACTCACCTAGGTAGGCGCCGGGTACAAGTCCACTGTCCTCTACCGATTTAACTGTTTTGCACCTTACTTCATTTGAAAAAACGCCACAACCTACTAAAACATCCAAGTTACACCCGCCACATATGTGAATATTATGCATAGAAGCACTTGTTCTTGCACCCTCCATTCTTAAATCACAAACCTTCGCACGATCGGATTCGGACGACACAACTCACGCCCGCAACAACACACACCACTCGCCACGAACCTCACTGTCTCGCATCCCAACTGCAACTGAATTAAGGTGATGCCTACACATCATAGCAAATAAGGTGACTACGATTCATATTTGTACACCGTTACTAAAGTATCATTTCTCCAAACATCTAGGCATTTGACGTAAACAAAGCGGTTAAACTGTTCGTACTTCTAACGATTTTATTTAATACATTCTACTCATTTAAACAATTTTATTTAATACATTCTAGTTATTTCAACATTACGCCCTCCTGAATATTAACAAGGTAAGCTGTGCAGAACCCATTTATGCTACTTTTGTGGGCCTAGGATGCTTCCGTCAGAAAAGCAGCTACTCTGAAGAATTTTCTCTAGGTCAAGACCATCTTATTTCTCCAGAAAGTGTTATTTCCGTACCATGTTTCATAGTCTACAAACCAGATTATCTTCGTGAATGCGGCATGCTTAAGGCATAGCTTGTATTTTATCACTTCCAGGTTGTTCAAGCACGTGCTTACGAGAAGGTACAATGGCTCGAATTAAAACTAAACATGGCTGCTAGACATAACATAGAAATAAATAGGAGGTAATTGTAAAGACTAGTGACTTTCCATAAAACAAAAGAAAAAAACCATGGAAAGTGGTATAATTCTACTCTACTAATTAAACAGAACACAAATTTACTAGGGGCACGAACATATTATCAATATAAACCACACAAACGATAGTGGGGAGGGCCATGAAGATCAGGGAAATTGTAGGGTAAATTATGAGTACACAATGTAAGTTATCTTTATATTTTCGTATGTAAATACGTTAAATGTAAAAAGACCGAACCAAACATTACCTAACATCGTGATATGTAAATATAGAGTACTGTTTGTCATCACATACCATATTTCTTCGCTGCAGTGCAAACAAAACATGTGTGTTACATATTGTAAAGTTGGGTTGAATTCAGTTAGGTTTGCTACGTTACAAATAGCTACACACAGAAATATACAAACCCATGACGACATAACACAAAATGCAAAATCCTGACATATACCACACATAGTAAAATGTAATGGAAGTATGTGAATTGACTCACCTAGGTAGGCCAAAACAACGTTAATTCAATAAACTGGCTAATGTCCCGGTCACACCAGCCACATAGACGACTGTCACACACAGAAGCACTCGTACGTGCACCCTCCATTCTTAAATCACAAGCCTTCATTGTCGGATTCTGACATCACACCTCACGCGTGCAACAACACACCACTCGCCACGAACCACACTGGATTGCATTTACCGTTCAACTAACCTACGGTAACGTCTGCACATCCACAGAGACAGGCGACTGTTGATTCACATTGTTTACTTTACTACAGCATTACAGGGCTATACAAGATGGCGTCCGACGTAAAAAAAGCGGCTGAATTCCTAGTATTTTATCTATTTTTATTTTCAACGTTCTTATTATTGTATCATTACGCCCTCATTAATATCAATCAGGTACGCTATGGAAAACCCCTATATAACTTTTGTGGGTCTACTGTGGCCCCTTGAAAAAGTCGCTATTCTATATAATTACAGATAGGCTTATTTGCCGTCATAAGTAAGGTCTTGATGACTATGAAACATTCAAAATCGCAATCTCAAGTGGTGGCTATCGAACAGAAATATTCAGTCTTAAGGCACACAAAAATAAGACAGCCTTTGTGAAGACTGCCTTATTTGCCTGTGCTTGAGACAAGCTTAAACAAAGTTCATGAAATGTAAAAAGGAACTTAGGACACCTAATAAGATTGTCTTGATGAAGTTAGTGCTCAAGATATGTTTATGAATATCACCTTCACTCTCCATTTCGGCTCTTGTGGCACCTACATTGTCTTTATCTGTTATTCTTTTATTTAGCAGGTTTGCTAAAGGCAGGGTTGATAAAATTCATGATTTAAAAAAAAAAATCAAAATAATCGGATTTATTTGATTTAAATCAGATTTTTTTTATTTATTTACATATTCCCATCTTTTTTGATTTGGAAGTCAGTTATTATTAAAAAAAAACATTTCTTTGTTTATTTTAATTTATAAAATAAAAAAGATTTAACATTGTAGTTCTTCTAAAATTATCAATATTAATCACATTCAAACAAAAAATCAACAATTATAAATTAAGAAAATCAACGACTTAAAATTGACAAAATCCGTTTGGCTGGTTACATAATTACTTTTCCCATTCAGGTTCTTTAAAAGGAAAACTAATTTGGCTGCCTTCTCGGTGCCTAACCTATTTCTTATTTTGGTATGCACCAAATTAAAGGTTGAAAATATTCTTTCCACCCCAGCGGAAGATGCAACAGCACTTAGCAGTTGCTTTATTATCTGTAATTCTGCTTCAGTTATACATTTTTTCATGTTGTGGATTGCTAACCACCAATCAGTAGAGGCGGTTTTCTGTATGACTTGTTCATCAACTAATACTCCAGTGAAAGGCTCAACTTTTGCATTCAAACGAATAATGCTATTCATCAAACTGGTTCCTGTCTCTCCATAGCTTTCTCGCAAAAATTGTAAGGCTGCATCACTTTCGTCGCTTGACAACTTTTCTTGGGGCAGTTTTGGATTCACCATGTAAGCTAGATAGTGAGCCGGTGTCATCGCTTGGCGATAACGTTTCATGACAATCTTCATTTGAATCATATGTAGTTCCTCCTCTAGTTGGTCAATTAATTCCTTCCAGATAAGTACGCTATCTGAAATGGTACACTTATCGCTCTGAATCTTGTCCAGAGCTTTGGCTATTGGCTCTAGTCGTGCAATTAGACCTTCTGCATTTCTTTTAATACTCATATTTTGTATGAGGTTTCTAATGTCAGAGCTAATTTCCTCTTTATTTTCATCTGCTATTTGCATCAAAATCGGCCAGTTTTTAACATAGCTCTTTAGTGAATCACACATTGTGTTCCATCTTACTTCTTGTGGCATTACTAAACTATTCGCCTTGGTGAGTGAATATTTAGCATGCGCGAAATGATTGTTTCTGAAGTACTTGATAACTTTCAGAACATGTGTTGTAGCATCTGGAATTTCTAAATCTTTAGCCAATAGGTTAAGAATATGCGCAGAACATCCGTAGGTAACTATAGGTACATTAACTTCCGCGCCATTATCGTCAGCAGTGTTTGTTTGAAGCTGCTTACGCATTTTTGCCATGTTAGCTGCATTATCCGATACAACACTTCTAACTTTACAGTTAAAAAGTTTTTCTGCTTTTTGTATACTTTCATTTGCCACAGTTTCTAAGTAGTCGGCAGTGTGACTGTGGTCTGCCGTATCAATGGTATCAACCAGGACAGTTTTACCATCATTCGTTGAGACACACGTGCAAATGATAGGGTCGTTTCGTATGTTAGACCACCCATCAATTGACAAGGTTACAGTTTTATTCTCTAAATCTGATCTACTTTTGTTTTGTACATCCTTGAAAATTTCACCAAGCAGCTTGCCACCAATATCAAATCGATTTGGAGGAACGTAACCTGGCCGTAACATACTCATCAATTCCTTGAACTCTTCGTGCTCCGCGCGCAGAAATGTGGTATTAGTTGCATAAAAATACTTTGCTACTTGCAAATCCAAAAGATGTTTCTGCGTGGCATCTGTTTTTACAACGTAGTCATCTAGTTTTTTTTTGCCTAAACCAGCCCTCTGATTTGCTTTAGGTAAGGAACTAGCAGATGCAGAAGACACAGAGGCACAAGCATTTTCGTTTACTCCTAAAACAAACATAAAAACAAACATCTCTATAATAATATGTCTTGTAGATAAATGTCCTGGTAAGTTTTCTACCAACAACAAGGCCTGATCTCATACGAACGTGCGGTATGTTACCGCCAAAGAAAGCGGCGTGATATCCTGCCGGATATTGTAATATATAAAATAAATCACACCACATAACTACATAAGTTATAAAAATGTATGACAAACAAAAATCATAGTACTGTTAATAAAATATTAGTAAGTTACCCACGCTTGCTGCGGCACTGCTGCCGACGTCGTCTGAGTCAGTGTTCTGATTGCAATCCTTTTCTGCCACACATATTTCTAAATGTTTTTTCATTCTCGCTACTAAACTAATTAACTCCTTATTACAACTTTTACACACCAATTTGTTAAACTTTCCGCAAGCAGACTTTTTTTCATCAAAATAAACCCACACAGCATTTTTTTTCTTCCAGCCATTTTGTTGTATTCACGCTTTCACTATTCAATCACGAATGACCGGCGAAAACACATTAAGTCGTGAGTTTACATTTCGGGGAATACCGGAACTGTGTAGATAAACATAGCATTGCACGTATGTGTGCGCTGTAGTTTATGTTGGGAAAGTCCCTCGACACTTTTTGGTCGATTTTGTTGCATTAAAAAAGGAATAGATTTAAATCAACTATTTTTTTAAAAAACCACTTTATTTAAATTGTGATTTAAATCATCTCAACCCTGGCTAAAGGACTCTCTTTTATTTTCTTGGAAGATTCTGTAAATACTACTACTCATTGTCAAGTATAAAGTTATAACACACTGGGTAGGCAGGAGGTATCTTCAAATAGAGATAGTAGTAACTTGATGCTTGTTGTGAAGGCCTTCCGTCTCTTCCTGTCTTTTATGACTTGATTCCCAATTCTTTTTATGAACTAATCTGACTTTCAAATTTCTTTTATCCTCTTTACCTTCAATGTTCTTTCTTTTGGCTGGTGTTCTGCTTTTGAATCAGTGACTCAAAAGAATTGATTACGTTCGTAGCAAACAAATTGAACAATTTCATTCAAATGATGATTAGTTCATTTTGAACTAATCATTCACGAACAACCCACCACTAGACGCGACGCAATACAGCTGGTGGAAAAAAATATTGATACAGCCTGCCATCTGTCGGATATTATTTGACAACACAAACAGTTTTCGTAGTAATAGCTGTGTGGTACCATAAAACATACCTTGGACACCCATACAGTGAGCTATCTCCATCCATTCCGTTTAATTTCAGTATCGCCAACTAGAAAACACATACAAACACCCCTGTTCTCTACTTCTTGTATCACTATTTCTTAAAGACTTATCTTAAATCCATCAGTTTTTAAAACAATGCTCTCAAATGCAGGATCCATAGCCAAAAAATATATTTACAGTACCTTTATATCCAGTTCCTCGTTCCTTTCCCCTTGTTACGAACATGACAGTAGTTTTTTCTTTTCCATATTCCTACTCCTAATTGGCTGTTTTCTCTGACGTCGTCAGCGATATCGCCTCTGCGGCAAGTTCTTATATTTCCATGCTTAACAGCTTTGGTATTATGTTTTTACATTTTGTACATTTGTACCCCACAATGTCACTGATCTTCGTAGTCCTGCTGACTATGGTGTTATTTTGGTTTGTCAATGACTCAAGTGCACCAGCACAGAAATAACTGTGCAGCTTTGGTAGAGCATAAAGATACCACATTCCCTGGAAAGTCTCTACATGAATGACTTGTTTGCAGCAACTTCAGAGCTACCATTTCACTGTATAAGTGAGTTGCTGAGGTCGATGGCAACGGTAATTTAACATGTGGCAGGAAAGTATGTCGTAAGCAGGTGTTTCAAAAGTGCACAGTTACCCGCAAACAACTTGTGATGAGGGAAGCAGCATTAGAATTGTGGGCCACCAGTTGTGTTCTGTGCTGTCATGTACATTGCAAAGTTAATAGTTGTTTTTTTTTGCAGTGGGATTGGTGAACCTACTCTGGCTATGGTGACAAGAGAAGGTTACCCACCTCGCTGGCAGGATGAAGATGAGTCGGACCGCTGTAAGTTTAGCAAGAGAATGGCGGTTGTAGGCGTGTGTATGTGTGTGTGTGTAGCTATTCTCAGCTTGCGTGTGGTATCCCAGGGTGGCGAGCAACCGGGAAAACCCAGGATGTTCAAGACTGCAGGGAATATTTTCTGAAAGTCTAGAATTTTAAAACCTCTAATAAACTTTTTTTTTGCTGTATAATTTAAATGTTTACTGTGCTCTGAAATTTGGTTTGATGCACCAAACACATTAACCTATGTATAGTCAACAACCTCCACCCCTCCCCTCTTTTCAATATCAAAATAACGTCCTTGGAAACAGGGTGCGGGGATTGTGGATTGGAGAGTACACTAGTAGTTTTTGCATGTTGCTGTTGTAGCGTGGTGTCGCATCTCTCGTGATGCATGCTGCAGGCTGGTGCTGCATCTTGAGGTTTCATTCTTAAATGTAATATGCATCGCAGGAAATATGGGANTGATGCATGCTGCAGGCTGGTGCTGCATCTTGAGGTTTCATTCTTAAATGTAATATGCATCGCAGGAAATATGGGAAAAAGAAAAGTTTTTTTTTACAGAGGCAGTAATTTGAACTGAAGTAAAGCAAAAAGGAGGAGGGTACAGAAATACGTGTAAATCTTATAGGTGTTNACAGAGGCAGTAATTTGAACTGAAGTAAAGCAAAAAGGAGGAGGGTACAGAAATACGTGTAAATCTTATAGGTGTTCTTAACATGCAGTTACCTAAGTCTACTGATTCAAAGTAAGGAAGTGCTTATCATATACCAGTTTAATATTGGGGGCAAATAGTAGAGATTATTCTTCAGTAGAACTGAGCGGGAAATAGAAAACGGGATACATACATGAGGGCAAAGGGTGGGGAAACCAGACATGCAAGATCAGGCATATTTTAGTGTTGTTATTTCTCAACCTTCTATGATGCTAAGCCACTTATATGTTGTTTTGGCCATGCGAGTTACACCATAAAAACTGTGTAGGCAATAGTGCTTACTGTTCTATGCACAGCAAATAAAATAGTAAATGGCATAATGAAAACTAGAGAGGTAATCAAAAGTTTGGCTTTCTCTACGTCAGTAATATGCTAATTCCAGTTTTTATATCAGTGTTTTTTTTCTATGGGTATTATGTAGCCCATTAATATAAATTATTATGCATTGATATATAATACAAACTGATACAGAAAACCTCGTTAATTCAAACTCTGTTAATTCAAAATTCTATCTAAATAAAAGTTTTTGTTAGCCCCTGAACATAAAGAATAGGAATTTAAAAGCTTTGGAGTTTGGTTAGTTCAAGAATTTTGTATAATATGTAATTCAAAGTAAAATTTCCCCAAAGTATGTGTAAAATTCAAATGTAACGCTGCAGTAATTAAATCCTTGTGTAACAAAAGGAGAATCGCTGTAAAATTAGTACCTAATTTAATTTTATACAATACACCATACTATTCAAAAACAAATGTAATAGGCCTAACTATGATTAGTAAGACGGAATCACTAATACATGTGATAATATTGAATAAATAATCAATGGGTGCCTTGAGCAATTAAATATGTCTTGACAAACAAGTTCAACGATGATACACTAACTTAGGTGCAAAGAAGAAACACTTCACAACACATTAGAACACTGCATTTAACTACCATGTCCACAAAAAAAACAAAAACAAATTATAATTACTAACTTTAATTAAATAAAATTACGACACATATATGAAACCCTTTGATAAAATGAAAATGGCCTGGTAGTAATCATGTGCAGTTTGAGATTGAATGCGATTTTAGTAATAGTATGCACTATTACACCCTTCCTTACAAAATTTATAAATGGGGTGAGGGAAAGCTAAATGTCTTTCTTCGTTGCTGAAAGCAATGTGCTTATAATGTTATGTTGTCTGATAGCTCTTTGTCATACTGAACTTCAGAGTTTCTCAAAAATGTACGATGTTCAGATTGTACTTAAAAGTGGTTTTCATGCTAGCCACAGTCGGGGCAAAAGCTCTGTACAAATGGCCTCTGAGAAGAAAATCAGACTTAAGTTCAAAATTCTTTTAAATGGAAAATCTTGACAGCTGTCTTAAATTAACACAGCTGATGGCAAACCATATTGCTAGGTTCAGTCATACTTGCGGGCGGCAATCAATGACGCCAGGAATACTATGTCCTAGGAATGGCGTCATCTGCTCCAGTGGTGCTAAAAAACCTACTTGAGTGCCTTGTGGGACCTCTTCAGGTTGTCCACACTCTCTAACAACTTAACGGTCATAATTAGGCCGCGGTAGACTGAATAAACCTAGCTTATGATGTTAAAACCTTGCTGTTGAGAAGGATCCCTCCTTCAACACGTCGTAAGGCAGTGGTGGCAGGGCCAAGAAAGACGCAGATTTACTACGTACTCACGGTTAATCGTAATCTGCGCATTGCGGAAAAGGTCACAGACCTTGTCGTAGCGAGAGATGCAATTATTATATAAAATTAAACCCAAAGAGANGACCTTGTCGTAGCGAGAGATGCAATTATTATGTAAAATTAAACCCAAAGAGAAAATTACTAAACTATTGTGCCTTGGGCAAACCTAACATACATTACACTGAAATGTTGCCTTGACAACTACGTAAATAAAAATAACTTTTGTGCTAGTTAACCTAGAAATGGAAGGGTGACCCAACCTAAAATTTAGATAACTCAAAGCTAAGCTAAGCTATCGTATAGAGGCATTGAAAATGAAATATGCCCAATTTATATAAATTTAGGTTAAGCTAAAATATAAAATCTAGTACATATAACCTGGAAATAAATAAACAAAACTGTAATACCATTATATTACATCACAAATGGCCGCTTTATGTACGCGCATCAGGCGAAGAGCCATTCTGCTGCACATGGCCGCCTTCCCTATAGGCTGTACACGGTAAAGTGAACACTTTTGATGCCCTTGTTACTTTTTTCCTATCAGCCATTTTTTATCCTTCTGCTGCTTTCTAAAATAAATATTGCCATCTTAGTAATAAACACAGTGTGTATATTTAACTGGACTGCAAAGTAAATGTCTAAGGCATTATTCCTAATGAAAGGGCTTGGAAAGTGCTCACTTGACCGTGAATAGCCTATAATTATACGTACATCTGTCAGTAGTGGCCTAGTGGGCCGCAGACGGCACGGAACAAGCAACTGAGTGGTCATGTGCCAAGTCCGCAGATAAATAACTCCTGCTGTCTTTCTGTTTTGTTTCAGACCTCACTTATCCCTTTTTATTTTCTAAGCATGACCTTTACGTTTCTGGGAGAAAGGAAGAAAGATAGCTGTAGAATTTCCTGTAAAAAAAATAATTTTGGTGTGGGGTGCTTAAATTTTTCTTCTTCTATTTTACGTTTAAAATAACGTGAGTGCAAGGAACAGAAAGTACAATGCACAAATTCTTTCAAACAAATTTTGAAATAATTCTGGAAATTGATAAAAATTAAAGGAGTAAGGCAGCTCGCTTTCATCGCTGTTTACTTACTAGGAAAATTGTACTTAAATTGAAGATAAAGTTAGTGAAAGGACACAGGTTACAGCACACAGGGTGCAATAACATGACTTGATAACTTCAGCGTCGCGTAAGTAACGCGGCAGTGTGTGTTGCGGAATTAGAGAAAGAGTGGCCGAACAGGGATGGCAGTTGTTCCCCTGCGGGTAGTTGCCAGGCTGTCCTCTTCTTTTTTGCACAGAAGTGAGATGCCAGTCACGCCAGGGTTGTCTCTCAGTCTGTCGTACAAAGATATCCCGCTGACGGTAATGTCTGTCACAGCGGGAGGGGGGAGGCAAGTGCTAGACAGCCGTTGCCGGTGGGAAATGAAGGGGGGTGTGGGAATGATCCTCTTTTGGAAGATCTCAACAAGGAAGCTCGTGATGGAAATTCACTAGTGTTACTGTATATTTGGGACCATAAAATTGACGTCTATCACGGTTTGTTTTCCGTCCATTCTGTTCATACGTTTCATCAACACAGTTTTGTTTTTATGATCTTTCAGTGCAGTCACTGTTCACTATTAATTGTTAACTTCCCAGCTAAACGTTTAAAGCACATTAGTTTGGGCGAAACAAGTTTTATTTTAATACTGCTTCTTTTTTCCCTGCTTGCAAACTGTATTTATGAAAGTTTTCACGTCCAAACACTAGTTTCTGATTTCTATTTCGTTTTCTGTATCAATTTTTTCAAACAATTACAATGTAAAATTACAGCGTCACTGCTTAAGCCTTCATAGAAGCAAGGAAGACGGTACACCAGTTCAGCGTAGAGATGGCGTGGTGTGTGATGCGAGTGCCATGACCGCCCTTATCTCTCCCATGCATCTTGGTCTTGAACACGTAAAATACGACACCCTTAATCACAAACATACCAACAATGTTTGGTGTGCTCCATTTTATTTGTTTGTTTTTTTCATAACAAACAAGATGTGGCGCGCTTGTGCGCCAGAACTTATCTTGCCGCCGGTAACCACCCCAATGACTCGAGTTCTGTCTGACCCACGTGCCAGCGGCGCCGTCTAGGCGGCCTTATTTCCAGGAAAAATGCAAGTGTTACGTGGGTAAATACCATGGATTCTAATTTTCGTAATCTTCTGTAATGTTAACACAATTTTCAAAGGAAAAAGTGACATGACCTAAGCAAAAACAAATAAACCCCCCATCCCCTTTTTTTTCTTTTCATAATTTGAAATTTTGTAATTCAAACTGAAAAATTTCGGCCGATTTCGCTTTGCTAGTAAGAGATGAGTTTGCTGCCAAGAAAAGAAAATCACAGTTGCCGATTGCAGTGCTGCAGGAAAAAAAGGCCAAAATTATGGAAGTCGCGTAGAGAGTCGCAGTTAATTGTTAACAAAATTAAGTCTGATGTAACAAGGGATGTTACAGCTGTGCTCTAATACTTCGTATAAATTTTATGTAAAGTTGGGGAGTGCAGTTGAAGTGTAGAAAGTACCATGTATGATAGGATTTTTTTTGTTTCATGCCATTTAAATGATAATTTCCATATGTTGTATTAACTTATGTTGTAGAGTGAGATCAATGACAAATGTATGCATATACTTCTCAGGCTACTATTCTATTATATTTGTTAATTTTTGAGGATCGCAAGGTTTAACTACGTGGGTGTTAACTTACAGCCCAAATTGTATTTTCAGATACAGCATTTAATAGATTATAGATTTGTAAGCCACTTTTAATAAGTGGTGCGAGAAAAAATGTTTGTCGTGATTGTTTTTAGGGTGATTTTAGTTGAGTTTTTGTTGTATAGGTTGGTAAAGGAAAAGTGATAAGATACCTGGAAAAGTTAGGGAATTTTTTGTCTGGGTTTTGCTAATCATCCTGTATGCATGAGGGCTGCATTTGGAGTAACGACCAGAACTCTTGCCTCCCACTAAGGCAAGCCAGGTTGCATTCTTAGTGGGGTCACTCCTAGATTTTCACATTTGGGAATCGTGTTGGATGATGCTGCTGGACTGAGGTTTTCTCAGGGATCTCTTTTTTTTTCCACCCATTCTGGCATTTTAATACTGTTCCACAGAGTTCGTATGGTCCTTGGAAGTCCTTAATTATTTTCAGTTTTAAGCACCCTTAAAAGTCTAGTTTCTTGCGTGGTTCTTAAAAGTCCTTATTTTTTATACA
>NQII01012015.1:9436-27185 GCA_002778355.1 Clitarchus hookeri
GAGATTCGCGAGCAGAAACCTAACAGGCGAAACGCGTAAATCATCCAATTAAGTAAGTGAGCTAAAGTGTTATGACGTACAATAAAATCTTTTCGCGAAATTCGGGTGTTCCTAGCGATGGTGTAGCGGTTAGAGTGCTCGCCTCCCAACAAGGCGAACCTGGTTCTATTTTCAGATGGGTCGCTCCTGAATTTTTGCATGTGGGAATCATGGCGGACGATGCCGCTGGTCGGCGGGTTTTCTCAAGTATCTTCCGTTTGCCCCACCCTTTCATTCCGGTGCTGCTCAATACTCACCTCAATCACCCTCATTGGCTCTTCTCAAGACCTCGCTGTTAAGAGCCGCCCAAACCTCTTCACTCACTCACTCACTCTCCACTCCACACAACGGAGTAGCGGTTGCTTTGAAGCAGGCTGCGCGAGGCTCTGGAAATATATCCTGTGTCTTATTGGCCACTGCATACTGCCGGCTGGGGAGTAGAGTATGTTACCAGGCGCTGATTGGCTAACGGCGTTCCAACATTGTACTGGTCAGTGACGCCATTTTGCTGGCGTGTGTTTCTGGTGTTTGTGGTATAAGTCAGTTAAGTTAATTTTCTGATATTAAAATAAATGTTTGACTTCTGGGTGAAAATATGACACTCGTGTCCCCTACTGTAACTTCGCCACTGACTCGCTGGTCAGAAGCCTGACATCCTATAACACCGATCCGGGATCGAACCCAAAATGATCTGAGTCCACATTTCTACACTAGGAAAAACTTCGTGGGTTCTGTCGATGGCCGGTGCGAGGCGGAGTAAAGGTAAGCCACTACACTCTCGAATTCGGGAGAATCCCGCTATCCTTAATTCTGTTTTCCACGGTTTCCTGAAATCACTCTAAGCATATGATGGGATGGGTTCTCAAAACCGCAGTTATGCAGACAAGGTTTAACGTCTCATCGATAGTGAGGTTTTTATAATCGGAGGAAGTTGCTCAGTTGCCTGAAGTAATTCCGGATAACCACGCAAAACTGAAAATAGAATGGTCGGACAAAGGATCGAACCCAGGTCCTTCCGAATTCGTCCTTAAAACAAGCCATGGTAGATTCCTTCGCAACTCCTGCTTCTCTAAGTAATTTATCCGTCTGTAATGGCCTCGCTTCCGACGAGACTTCCTACCTAGGTACCATTTATTCTAGGGTCTCATTTCATGCCAAACTCCAGGAAAGACAGGTAAATACGGATCTCTCTTTAGAAACCCGTTACCAGGAGTAGGTTGTAAGAATGGGTAATCTTGATCACTTAGTTGGTATAGAACGATAACGTAGCTGGCGCGTACCTACCTTGAAACATTAAAAATGACAGGTTTGTAGGACTAACCCGTGAGATCTCAGCATACAATGACAAACAATTCACCGTACAAATTATACACAAAAAAACAAAACTGATATGGTTAATCTTGAAATGGATGTTGTTTGATTAATTTATTGACAACGTTGCCAACAAGCCTTTATTTAAAAAATAAAACAATTTTAATGCTATTAACGCTTTATTTATTTATAAAAGTTTAATAGTTGATTCCGAGTCAGGTAGAGGGATAATTATGAGTGAGTTATTTCTTACCTGGATTCAGAAATGTTATGGCTTATTGTCCTTTAGTGGTACCTATAAACCCGAAATTTTGTCTGCGGCCTATACTGATCATGGTATATGCTTTGAACCAGTGCAATTAGCTTAAGGCGTAATTATAATGTTCTGTATTGTATATTTGTAATACAATCCCGTCAAGTAACTCATTTATCATATAGGTGAAAGCAATCTAGAAGTAATGTAAACGTGAGGATGCATTAAAATTATTTTGTGAAAGTTTAACTTGCATCGCATTTGCAGCGGATGTGAATCTTGCTACAATTTAAGTATTCGTTTTTGACGTGGGCTGTTCTGAAATCTAGTGGTGCAGACGTGATAATACGCGATGTTTTTTTCCACTGCAGTGCAGCGGGTCCGCAAAATAATGAGTTTTAAATATTCCAGTGCATGCAATATTTTTTTGAGTTATTAGTGCTCATAATTATCTCACAAGTAAAGACGTAAGAAATTTGCGAGTTCATTTGACGATTATTTGCTGATTCGCCAGTGACGAAATTATGAGAACTTCATCATGTGTACTATACTGTACGTAGTTTATCTCGTTCTCTTTATACAAATTTATCACTGGTTCAGAAACTTCTTCAAAAATTTACAAGGAAGTACAAGAGCTTGAAGGCTACCCTAGCATAACTTAAATTTATCTCGTAATAACAACTTACGCAATATAACCTATACGAAAAGATTTACTTTTCGGATATAATGGCGTTATAATTTTTGGCCTTTTTGCAGCTCACCCCCCCGGAAAAAAAATATATTCCTGCAGCACACAGAATTCGAATGAATGTGTACTGTCGGGATAATATGTTATGTTAAGACTCCCGACTACCTGGAGCTGTTTTCCGCGTTTGAGGCCGAGAGGCGGAGGATCGATAAGGGCGACACTGCCTTGCGCATTAAGTATGCCATCGCCACTAAGCACAAGGCTTTAAACAGATGCACAGTGTTCTCGTAGACTGCGTGTACCTACGGGGCTTTGACCAGTGACCCCGTTATTTTATTGGTCAAAATCTGTAGAAAAGTTTAATGCAGGGTTCTTGAGTAGTTTTGCATATATCTGACGCGTATATTTTGAGATACAACGCTTAAAAAAAAAACCCCCGTTTTTAGCCATTTTGAAGTACTAAAATTGGTGTTTATAATGTGAGTGACGTCTTGAAAGCACTCAATAGCCCTCATTTGAAGTGAGAGTTCTTTTCGTAGATCAGCGGATACGACGCAAAATTAAAAGTTTCGCAAAAGAAAAAAACGTGAATTTATAGCGCTTTGTAATGCAGTTCAAAAACCCGATAGCCGGGAGTCTTAGAAAAAAAAAAATTGGCCTTTTAGTGCTGCAGTATTTTCTGTTAAGTGAACTACTGTTTCCAGCCCAGTTCGAATGACTTCGGTCAAGAAGCCAACCATAGCAACCTCGTTCTCTATTACATTGCAGATTGAAGGCACGCATTCTAAGTGGCTAGAGAAGCGTCGTGAGTATGCTGCAAGGCAAAACCATAGAAAGCTTAAGAATAAATAAGTTAAATATATCCCATTACAGCGAACTTCAGCGTCAACCGCAAACAAAATGGCGTCACTGGCCAGCAACATTTCGGAACGACGTCCCTCAATCAGGGCCTGGCAACTTACTTGTAAGTCGGCATCCCAGCCAACAGAGAATGTTTTGCTACACATGGTAGCCAGTCCAACACATGGATCGTGCAGTCAATCAGCGAATGGGTACATTCACATCAACAGACTCTTCCTTCCGCACCACATTT
The DNA here is from genome assembly GCA_002778355.1 of Clitarchus hookeri. NCBI lineage: Eukaryota > Metazoa > Arthropoda > Insecta > Phasmatodea > Phasmatidae > Clitarchus > Clitarchus hookeri. The sequence continues at coordinate 12,821 of NQII01012015.1, forward strand.
CACATTTGTATATTTAGCTATTCTGTGGCGAAGAAATATTTCGCCACATTTGTACGCTACGAGGGCATGGTATTGATTCCTCGTATTTGCGGTTGGAGTGAGGGCAAAGCGGAAGAAGGGCAGACGTGACCGTTGCAAGACTGTTGTGTTGTCCGAGGTTATTTAAAAGAATAATTCTTCCTTCGTCCATTGCACGCGCATGGACGGAAATATTTTTACCGCTCTTGGCCGGGTGGATTACGCATTACTGTGCCCATTTTTAACTTTTGTTTAAATTGAAACATTTCCACCCTTTGGCCTTTGGCTTGACGTAACTGGAAAGGTCAGTAGAGATGATTACATCCATGTGATAGTAAACCGAGATAAGAGGGAATTTATCTGTAAAACGCCTGGTTATCCGCCATCAGAAACATTATATTAGATTTTGATATATGTGTCCCAGGTCGCAAAATATTTTCTGAATCAAATCCGAGTAAACCGTGGATGAGTTGTGTTATTAAGTTTTGTGTACAAGCACACCCCTTCTCATTACTAGCACGATCGCATAAAAATGGAGTTATTAAGAAAAAATCAAACATAAATAATATAAGACGGGTATAAAACACATTAAAATACTCCCGTTTTATTCTGTTGATGAAAATTCTTAAAATAAAATTAAGAAACTCTGTAAGTTACCTTAAATAATACTCAGAATAAAGTCCTACCTGAATTATACTGTTATAACTTTTCAAAAGTTAGCGGGCTTAGTTAGATTCTTAAATGTATGGAGTTGTTAACTATATAAAAGAGTTAATAATTTCGTAATTTATATACAAATAAAAAAACATTTGACTTAATATCTTATAATATGTAAATAGCTATTACTAGCTTTTCACAACTAATTAATTAAATTAATATAATTTACAATCACGTCAAAGAAATTAATGTAATCGAGTAACTAAAATCGGTCTCAATAAACAGTGTATAAAAATCTATTGAATTATTTTACAGGTTAGGCCTATATATCAATGTTTGGCACATCAGATATTTACAATAAAACCCGTATCAGACATTCATACAGTCCCACCTTAATTCAGCCCATAGTCTCCCAGTTCTGAATGTTATAGAGTGATAACGGCGCCTCCAAGTACAGTAGTTCTCTACTCGTCACGTACCACGCCCTGTCGTCCGTACACACCGCACAAGAACTCGTCCGCTGTCGTCTCGCACCGTTCGCCGTCGTCTGTTCTCTCCGCTGATGTCCCTTGCTGCAATAGATTTTGCCCGTAAACCGCACTTCAACCAGATGGTCATAACATAGACCGACTCCTCTCCAATTGCGGGGGTATTTATATTGTCGTTGGCTCTGGTCTAAAATATTCTTCAATTTCCGTGTCACACCGAGCAAAACGATTACCAGAAAGTTCTTGCTCATCCTCCCAAGTCGTTGACATCTTCGGCAGAGGGTAGGAGTGGCTGTGACGCCAGACAGATTGACTATCAATCATTCTCCCGGCCGCCGGGCGATGCGGCTACATAGTGATGAGAGGGTCTGCATGCGGTGAGGGCCATCCCGCTCACAGCGCCGGACCACGCATAACTAGGTAACACAGAGTCCATGTCCAGTGCGAGAGTTCGAGCATAACACTGTTCATCCCAAACATCTGGACCTTCGTTTAGTGCCAGTCGGTCAATGTGGGTAAACTTAGGCTTCGCCCAAAAGCCCTGTCAATAACTCCTGTAGAACACATCACAGGCTTTCCGAACATTTCCGTAGCTTCGGGAAAAATCCTTTCTTCCTTTGGTGGTTGTACAGTTACACCAGCTGACCTTCTTGAAAAACCTTTTCAGGCATTCTCTGGCCATATTGTGTTTTTATTTTGTAACTTTTAAATTTACTGTGCTGCCGGGAAAATTCATTTAAATAGGACATCATGGAGATGGAACTCTCTCCCAAACTGCATCTTTGAAGATGGTATCTTTGATGACTCGTGGACTGCAGAACAATATGCCAGGAGAAATAAGGGTACTTTAGAGTCCCAATACTACTTATCTTTCATGAAGCTCGCCAAATAATGTTCTAAGATACGATTTAGCCTCTCGACCATCCCATCCGATTGAGGGTGTAATGCTTTGGTACGAGTTTTCTTCATTCATAATATCTTTCTTACCTCTTGGAAAATTGTTGTTTCAAAATTTCGTTCTTGATCAGAATGAAGCTCGAGTGGCACTCCAAACCTGGAGAAAACATGCTCTACAAATGTTTCAGCTACTGTGCGAGCCTCTTGGTTTGGAACTGATATGACCTCGGGCCACTTTGTGAAGTGCTACCAGAAAGCACCGATTCACCCTCTCAATGACTAATAATGGTCCGAGAATTTCCACTGCCATCCCATTCCCGTAATCCTAGGACCCTTCCTCGCTGTACAGGCATAACATAAAAAGCACCAATTCTCAAAAACCTCTCAACAATGCAGCCAATATAATCTCATTAGAACTCTCTCGAGGGTCTTATTTATACAANAACCTCTCAACAATGCAGCCAATATAATCTCATTAGAACTCTCTCGAGGGTCTTATTTATACCAAAGTGACCACCTGCTGCTATGCTGAGCAGTTCTCTTAGCACTTCTGAAATTCGGCACTCTGGTAGAACCAGTTGTAAGTAACTTTGTTCCCAATCAATACTTTCCCCAGTTCCTGTAAAGTACACCATTCTTTAGAAAAGGGGAACTCCACTGAGCCCTGTATACCTTGACTGTCATGCCTAGACTGGAGATCTCCTCCCATCTTGGTCAACACGTGGCTTCTTTCCAATCCAATGTTGGATGCAAGGTAGGGGTTAGTTGGCTGAACATTTCTAATGTTCTTATCATTCCCTGTAGGTGACCTATCGCAAAATACAGAGCATTTAACTCTTGTCTTTTTTGCCTTCTACGATACGCCACTCTTTTCTTCCTGGCATTCACAATGATGACAAAATGGTTTGCATGGTCTCCTGTAAAGTGCATATACATTGCTGTGAAGGCTTCCAGACCTGTGATATATTTCAAAGTATTATTCTTCCAGGTGCTGTATCCACCAGATTATTTGACCGTCGGTTTTCTTGAGATTTGTTAGCCAGCATAATGAAGCATGATCAGTTTTTAGGATAAAGTGTCTGCCATAAACTTATGGGTGAAAATTTGCATTTGCTTTCACCATGACCAGAAGCTTCCTGTGTGTCACACAGTATTTTTTCTCAGGCTTGTGTTGTTCCTTACTGAAGTAGTTTAGTCATCTTTCCTTTCAATCCTGGATATTAGATAATACCACCCCTACGCTTACATTACTATCATTAGTATACAGAATAGNTCTTTGATGACTCGTGGACTGCAGAACAATATGCCAGGAGAAATAAGGGTACTTTAGAGTCCCAATACTACTTATCTTTCATGAAGCTCGCCAAATAATGTTCTAAGATACGATTTAGCCTCTCGACCATCCCATCCGATTGAGGGTGTAATGCTTTGGTACGAGTTTTCTTCATTCATAATATCTTTCTTACCTCTTGGAAAATTGTTGTTTCAAAATTTCGTTCTTGATCAGAATGAAGCTCGAGTGGCACTCCAAACCTGGAGAAAACATGCTCTACAAATGTTTCAGCTACTGTGCGAGCCTCTTGGTTTGGAACTGATATGACCTCGGGCCACTTTGTGAAGTGCTACCAGAAAGCACCGATTCACCCTCTCAATGACTAATAATGGTCCGAGAATTTCCACTGCCATCCCATTCCCGTAATCCTAGGACCCTTCCTCGCTGTACAGGCATAACATAAAAAGCACCAATTCTCAAAAACCTCTCAACAATGCAGCCAATATAATCTCATTAGAACTCTCTCGAGGGTCTTATTTATACCAAAGTGACCACCTGCTGCTATGCTGAGCAGTTCTCTTAGCACTTCTGAAATTCGGCACTCTGGTAGAACCAGTTGTAAGTAACTTTGTTCCCAATCAATACTTTCCCCAGTTCCTGTAAAGTACACCATTCTTTAGAAAAGGGGAACTCCACTGAGCCCTGTATACCTTGACTGTCATGCCTAGACTGGAGATCTCCTCCCATCTTGGTCAACACGTGGCTTCTTTCCAATCCAATGTTGGATGCAAGGTAGGGGTTAGTTGGCTGAACATTTCTAATGTTCTTATCATTCCCTGTAGGTGACCTATCGCAAAATACAGAGCATTTAACTCTTGTCTTTTTTGCCTTCTACGATACGCCACTCTTTTCTTCCTGGCATTCACAATGATGACAAAATGGTTTGCATGGTCTCCTGTAAAGTGCATATACATTGCTGTGAAGGCTTCCAGACCTGTGATATATTTCAAAGTATTATTCTTCCAGGTGCTGTATCCACCAGATTATTTGACCGTCGGTTTTCTTGAGATTTGTTAGCCAGCATAATGAAGCATGATCAGTTTTTAGGATAAAGTGTCTGCCATAAACTTATGGGTGAAAATTTGCATTTGCTTTCACCATGACCAGAAGCTTCCTGTGTGTCACACAGTATTTTTTCTCAGGCTTGTGTTGTTCCTTACTGAAGTAGTTTAGTCATCTTTCCTTTCAATCCTGGATATTAGATAATACCACCCCTACGCTTACATTACTATCATTAGTATACAGAATAGATTAACCTTCACTACCAGAGAAGCCCAACACTGTAGGAGATATCAGAATTATTATTTTTATATTAAAAGTAACTTCACACTCAGGGGTCTAATGAAATTTTCTTTTTGCCTCAGTCAATTCATGCAGAAGCTTGGCAATCGTGGCGAACCCGGGTACAATTCAACTTCGCACTTCAGCTATATCAGTTAGCGGAGACCAATCTCTTTTCGTCCTGATTTTCTCAGGATCTGGTTCAATCTCATGGGTCGACAAAACATAGCCCAATAAATTAATTTTCTTTTGGAAAACACAGCATATCTTAGGAATTAATTTCAGGTTGGCTGCAGCTACTTTCTGAAACACAGAGTGTAGGCGTGTCACATGCTCTTCAAATATTCTTGCTGTGACAAAAATGTTGCCAAGGTACATGTGACAAATGTCTAAGGGCAGTAATTTCTACATTACTCCTTCAAAGGTGGCAAAGGCACTGAATAGCCCAAATTACATAAACTTGAATTTCCTGGTTTCCTTGTATACAAAACACAGAATTTTCTTTGTATTCTGGGGCCACTACGAATTTCCAGTACCCGCTCCTCATGCCCAAAGTAGAACACGACTATTGATCTACTAAGAGGTTCAGCATGTCGTCTATCCTTGGCAGGGGATAATAACCTTTCTTCCTCACATTATTAAGCTGGTGGTAAGCAACATGTTATCAAGTAGAGTTATTTTTTATTTTAACAAGCACAATGGGAGACGACCATGGACTGACTGATGGATCTATCACGTCTAACCCCCTCACCACTTTCAACATCCGATCAACCATCTCATGTGAAGTTAGCTTTAGTCGCCTTGGTGGATCAGGTCACTTGTCACTATAAATACATTTGCAGTCAAAGGGTCGGTAGTCTGTGATAGCTATCTAGCAAAGTGCGGCGACGAGTGAACACATGGTGAGTGACGGTGTGACAGACTGCGGGGTAGTAGTGTGTGTGTGGTATGGATGGACGAGAGTGCGTGAGAGCTGCGGAGGGCATGGTATCCGATGAATTGAGTACGGCTGTGTACAGGAGCACTTGGGGCGCTCCAGAAAATTACACATAGTAAAGACTGGTGACATCTGACTCGAATGGGACAAAATGAACGATTGATAAATACTTGATTAAAAATACTTGTAGGTAGGTCAAGTGAGAGGAATATCTATGATTGTTAAATATATTTTTCTTATTTTTATGAGTACATGCATTTGATTGTTTTATTTTTGGCAATTGAGTATGTAGGTTACCTTTTAAAATATATTAAAATTAAATATATAAAATTTTAAATATATATATCCTTTTAAAATCTTTTTGTATTTCCCCCCAATATACATGTAATCACATATACCTCATTAAAACCCTTTCTCTAACACATGTCCTGATAGCTCAGTTGGCTAGGGCGTAAACCATGCTGGCGACCACAAGGTCTGGCAATTAGATCCCGCACCCATCCACAGGATTTTTTGAGCTCTGCGAAAAATTAAATAACAGCACTCCTGGTTGACGCTCGTCGACTTAAGCTACAGTAAACAAGTTGGTGAACGACAGACACACACACCAGCGCCTATAGTAGGCGATGGACGAACTACTGCAGACAACTCCAAGATGGCGGACGACAGTGGCACACACCAGGTCTCCTAATAGTCAATGAAGGAACTACTGCAGACAACTCCAAGATGGCGGACGAAAGTGGCACACACCAGCGTCCCTAGCAGGCGACTAGGGAACTACGTAGATGGCGGACGAAGAAGGCGACAAGATAGAGAAGAGGTGGGAGAGATAACAGGTGGGAGAAAGGAAAGAAGAAATTACAGAGAAAGACAATATGGAATTACAGAGCATGAAGAAACAAAATGGAATGACGGAGAGGCAAGATGGAATTACAGATAATAAAAAAAACAGTTGGAATGACAGATCACGAAGTGGAAATTTCTACATACCAAATATCCAGCGAAAACAAGACGGCGAACGTAAACAAGATGGCGAAATACAAAATAGCATCCAATCCTCAATTCCTCAGCCCCCAGCCCTTGCCCTGGAATCGACTATTCCTAGCGAGTTCATTACAGACGGAGCAAGTTGCTCAGATAAGCAGGAACAGGAAAGAAATCAGCCATAGTTTGTAGTAATGAACTGTCCCAGCATTCGCCTGGAGTGATTTCGGGAAACCACGATAAACCGAAATAAGGATTGCCGGACCGGGATTGGATCCCAGGTGTTACTGAATGCTAATACCAAATTTAACCTCTGCGCCACCTCCTCGGTGATTATAAATATATGAACTAGCAAATGGACGATTTTTAAAGTAGTTTAGTACATGTTACAAAATTGATTATTTAGATTGGTTTTAAGTGTTTGATTGGGTAAAGCCACGTGAGGTTATGGATGATTATGTAACATTAGTTGTTTATAGTAAATAATAGCCATTTATTGTCGAGATATTATGTCTACAGTTTGTTTGGATTGTTTGTAAATAAAGTAGGAAATTATTGTTAATTCTTTTATTTAAATGATAGTTAGTGAAACGATTTGGGCGGCTCTTGACAGCGAGGTCTTGAGAGCCGATGAGGGTGATTGAGGTGAGTTTGGAGCGGCGCAAGAACGGAGGGGCAGGGGAAACGGCGAAAATCCGAGAGTAACCAGGCCGGGAATTGAACCCGGTTTGCCTTGGTGTGAGACGAGCAGGCTAACCACTCAACCACCGCGGTCCCCATTCAAATGAGACCTCAATCCCTAAAGAACCTGGCTATGCCTACAGACTATCGAACATAAAAAAAATATTTACTATGAACCACACACTGCGTTCCTACAGTATGTGTCAAATACTAATACGTCAACTGCTATCGTTTAGTAGGAATCTTCCATTCCAGCTCGCATAGCACCTGGTATANTGTGTCAAATACTAATACGTCAACTGCTATCGTTTAGTAGGAATCTTCCATTCCAGCTCGCATAGCACCTGGTATATAGGCCCGTGCACCAGGTATCGTACAAGATTGCACAATACCGAGTACGGCAGCAATCATGAAATATCGGCTTTAGGAGCGCATTCTAAAATCAAGTTGGTGGTTTTTAGCCTACTTTCCAAAGGAACGAAAGGTTTATGGAATAACTTTCCTGTTTGTGTGTCTATAGGTGTGTAGGTCCCTACGTTTCACATTTTGAACGCGGCGACCGAATTTCTTCAAACTCGGTACACATATAATACTTAGTAAGGGTATCTAATTTTTATATTTTCAACCCACACCAAGCATTTACTTTCAAAATGATGGATATTCTAAAATTAAGGGTGATACGTCATATCTCAGGAACCATTAAAATTATTTAAAACAAATTTTGTAGGTTGACAGTGCAATGTAAGCATTTAATAAAGGGATGAATAATGTCGTAAGTAAATCGTTTTAGAATATAGCACAGAATGAAAAAATAGTGCTTTTATGTTATAAATCGAAAACTACTTAACCAATTCTAGCCAAATTTGTCAAGTAAGTGGTGCTGCGGTAGGCCATATAAATTTATTCAAATTAACTTAATTAGGGATTTATTTTCCAAATGGTGGCAATACAAATACTCAGGCTTATTTTGTATATCTACCATATTGTATAACGAATTTTCACAAAATTTGTATGCTGAAAATATATATTTCAAGCATCATGTATGACAACACATAGTTATATTTGTCTGCCATTTTGTTAGATAGCGTTGCATGAAAGTAATTAAGTTTTTATGCCATATCTCGAGAAACAATTGACACACTGAGTAGTACTGAGAAAGTTGATGTAAAATGGCATGTTTTAAGTATATCAGGCACTTAGTTAAAAAATATTGGACATATAAAAATTTTAGATTAGTATGCTATTTCGTCAAAACCATGTAATTATTTTCAATTTAACTTTTTACGCTGGCAATTTACGTAACAACCATCAAATTTGTGCATAGAAAGTTTCTTTGTGTACCGTCTTGCAAGATAGCATAACATAAACTATTAAAATTTTTAATGTTATATCTCTAGAAAAACCGATTCCCACCAAATTGGGCAAACAAGTAGCACTCCAGCAGACCAAGTAACTTTATATGTTTTAAGTTCGTCAAACACTTATGTTCAAAATGGCGACTATGCAAACATTTTTAGCTCAGTTTGTTGTTTCTATGAAATTAAGAAACAAATTTCAATTTAGGCCCATACTTTTTATGGTGGCAATATACGTATATCATAACCATAAAATCTGTCTATAAGGAGTCTGATTTCTCCGCTATTTTGTAAGATAGCAACACAATAAAATATAAATCATTCGTGGCATATCTCGGGATATAATCAACAGACTTCTTCCAAAATTGGCGAAGAAGCTTTACGGTGGTAGGCTATATTAATTTGTGTGTTTCAAATGTGCCAGATACTTATTTTCAGAATGCTGGCTATAAAGACAATTTAGCTTAGTGTGCTATATCTATAAAACTATCTACGCGATTTAAACATTAACTGTGTGTGTGTGTGTGTGACACTGTGCCAGTGTCTGTGACAATCATAGAATGTGCTAACACATAACCTTCTTGTCCTCCATTTATAAAGATCGTCACATGAAAAAATGGCGTTTCTGCCATATCCTAAGGACCAATCAACCGAATCCCACCAAATTTTACACGCAAGTAGTGCTACAGCAGAGAGTGTAAAATAACGTATTTTAGGTACGACAGTCTTTTTTTTAAAGGCTTTAATCTAAATCTGTTATAAGAATCAACAAGAATGAACCAAATAAAGCAAACTAACAGAATTCATTACAAGCATCAGTTATTCATACCTTTTTCGAAATAGTGCAGGGTGAGAAAATAGGATATTTTGCCATACTTACGGAACAATTTAACTATTTTGTACCAAATTTTTCTACATCATTAGCGCTACAGAAGGCTATGTAGACTTCAATGATTTGTAGGTTGACAGTACCTATTAGAAGCATATTATACAAAACTTCTTTTAAGGCAATTTTATAATATAGTGCCATATAAGCGAATAAAGTTTTTATGCCGTATCTCAGGGACCAATCAACCGATTTCCACTAAATTATTCACAGAAGTAGCACTACGGGAGGCCACGCAAACTTAAGTTTTTTTAATGACTTATTTTAAGTAACTTATTTTCAAAATGACAGTCCTGTAAATACTTAGGCTAGTAAACCATAACAATCTAAACATCAGACTGATTTCAACCGAAGTTGATGTTCCGAATCCTGCCCTCCGTAATGCATTTGATTGCATGCTAGCTTATGGTATACTGTTTTCTGGGTTCGAGTCCTGGGTAAGGCACGTGGAGATTTGCATTTGTATCACAACTGTTGCATATGTCTCTGGTTTCATCTTTAATTATATTGCTGTCAGAAATATGCCAAATCCTACCTACAATCATAGCTTTTAAGAACTTCTTAAATAAATTGTTTGCACCCATGTAGAAAGAAGGAAGTAGGCTCATTAGTTAAATAAGTGTTTAATTGTTTAAAAAGCGAATGACTACAAACTGAAAACTAACAGTTCTGTCCCTATTTACTTTGGACTATTTGACTGAATTTCTGAAACGGTCGATGATTAAAGACAAGCAGTTTTCATTAATTGCATATTAGAGTGCGAATTACTCTACACTTACAAATAAATTCAGTGGTTTTTGTTTAGAGGTACGGGAGGTAGAGTGTGGTAAGGGCATCATTGACCGTCACATATAAACTAACATTGCCTTTAAGCACAAGACACTTAGATGTAGCGCATTCGTACAGCATGCAAGCGTGGGTATTAAAGAGGTAGCTTTGCGAGCTGATTGGTAGAACGTCTACAGGAAAGTTTCATTAAAGCCATTCATACAAGTATTGTAAATCTAAAACGTCAATATCTAAAATTTTTTAGTAGTTTGAAACTGGCATTTTGATGCTTTTAACAATATTCAAAATTATATATGTTGTAAGCCAACTATCTTGAATTTTGTGCGTATTCCTCAGTCACCTGGAATCAATGTCCATTTCGAAATAACAAGTATTTCTAGAACCAAGAATATTATACTTAATATCAAACACTTGTGGAAGCGATGCGTATAAAAACGCACTAGCTTCGTCTACTTGCTCTCCAGGTAGGCTAGAGGAAGAGAACGACCACCACGGAACAAAAGGTTTAAGTGCTTTCTACCCTTTCATTTCTTGCCATTCCTGGAAGAAGGCACTGCCGCGAGATAAATGAAGTGAAACAGGATAGAAGTGTTTACCAGCTGCAGGCTTTGGCCGCTTTTGCTTTCAAGAGAAGGCCTCCGGGAAGAGTAAAAATTCCTGAAATTTAAAATATGTACAAACCGGCTCCCGGAACAAAACCACAAATCTCACCATACACGACCTATACTTTAGCATTGAAAACGATAGCACCGTGGACACTAGCGGTATCTAGTTGGCCAAGAATGAAATTATGATGAGCAATTAAAACTGCTCACGTTTAATAAGCCGAGTAACTAAAAAGTGAATACCAGATTAGAGTATTCATAAATATGTTGCAGCTATAGTAATGTTGTTCTCTGTCAAGGTTGTGTTATTGCGATTTACTTTCGCATGTTTATAAAGCATCTTACTGTATTTGTAGTTTAAGCATTTTTCTGTATTTTTATTACACTAAAGAAAATACTTGATTAAATGTAGTTAATTAAATTTATGTCGTATAACTAAACGTAGGTAATTGGCCTCACTAACATCGAATATGAAAGGACTGTACTTTATAATAACTTCGTTATTAAGGTCGTTTGATTAATTATTTGTACAAATTTTTTTATCATACATTCTGAAATTGACAATAACATCTGATTCTTATGAGCCATATGTGTTTTGTTACATGGCAACCTCAATACATAAACGCACGTAATCCTACCCATATAGCAAAACACATATGGTCCATTTATGGTTTACAGTCGGATGCCAAGCCGGCAAAAAGTTGGCCAACAGGTGACATGCACCCGGCACTCTTGCTAGTTCTGAAGTGGCACCACTAATTAGTCATACTCTTCCCATTACTGACCAAGGTGTCGTAAACATAAATGGCCCAAGCATGGCACATATGCGTACAACAGCAATTGCCCATCGATGCACAACTTCACAGTCATCAGATGGCATATTGACGGCTAGTCATGCTTCCGGTATTTGTTTAACACTGTATATAAAAACAATACATCTTTTTTAAAATATTCTTAACTTTTTTTTGTGAATTTTTGCCGGAAGGGGAGCAGGGGGCGCGAAGTCACGCCTCTTGCAGCGGCAGCCTAGCATGCTAACCATTATTCTACTGTGCACGCTTACATTCAGACGAAGCAATTTAGAATATGTTCGTACTTGGAAAAACACTAATCTTATACAAATAATACCAGTTATTCCACAGTCTTAAAATTTACCATACTAACAAATCAGTTTTTAAAAAGTTACAGTTACACAAAAACAGTGGCGTTTAGAAAAAAACTTGCAACCTTAATCGCGACATTATTCCAAAAACTTTGCAATTTCTCGCAGTATGTATCGCTGAACACCACTCGTTGCCAATCCGCTAGCTATACTTCTGAAACGTATTGCGGGCAAACTGAACAGCAACCACTACCACATCCGGGAGGTTTTAGAGCCCGAGGTACTGTCCATCCTTCACGCAACTCCACATGCTATAGTTCAGCAGGACATGTGGCGAGGAATGTGCAAACCTTCTTCAATGAACAACGGGTACCACTGCTTCCCTGGCCTGCACGTTCACCTGATATGTTGCCCTTCGAACATGTCTGGGATATGGTGGGTCAGCGACTTGTTCACCATGGCTCTCCAACAACCACTGTAGAGCAGTTTCTTATTACAATACATCAAATACCTACGGTGATCAACAAAGAAAATATCGGCACGTGATTTATTCTTTATAATGATATTGTTTTGTCAATATTTGGTGATATTTATTTCAGATTCATTTTTATTGATAGTCAATAAAGCTTTATGCTATGTATTTGTATATAAATTAACTTCTGGGTTCAGAAAGCACGCATATGTTTTTTGTTATACCCACATTTCAGATAGCCACAGAAACCAACGACTCGATTAGGAATTTTTTTTCTACTTAATAAATAATCCACATGGTCACTAAGGCACTCTTGAATAACGCGTCATGTTTTTCTTGTTCCCATACAGAATAAGTTTAAATAAATGGCATGTTTTGTGCATTTTAAGTGTGATATTTTAATCCATTATATATATGATCTCAATTCGTGATAAAATGCTGGAGATCTGCACAGATGAAAAAAAAAACAGTATAATTTTTTTTCACTGAGAAAATTGTTTTGTTAAAAAAAAACAAAAGTTGTTTTGCACATCAAAATTAATTGTTTATATAGGAGTAGTTAAATATTTTGTTGTTGAAAACTAATTTTTTTTGTTCTTTTTTCGTTGCCACAAACGTGTAAGATTTGGTTCGTGCAACTAAAGATTTGTGTGGCTGTAGCTATATTACAGTTTCGGTTATTATAAACATAAAGGAGGACGAGAGTCTAAACTTAGAACACTTCCGTCCGGGTACTACGCCTTAGCGACCTAGAGAACGGTGACAGTTAGTGAAAATATATAGTTTTATTTATGTACCATCTAACGTATGACATATACGTCAAATATTTAAAATGTTATTTATGGCTTTGATTTTATTTCTCTTGAATTTTTTTTATTTGGTTGGTATACGCTATTATTAAGCATCAATAAACTCACTAACATCACCAGTATCATCCAAATTGTTACAGATATTAATAACAAACTCTGGAGCTGTGAAGGGGCCGCGGTGGTGTAGTGGTTAGACTAGTTGCCTCCCACCTAGGCAAACGGCGTTTGATTCCCGGCGAGGTCGCTCTCAGACTTTCGCATATAGGATTCGTGCCAGATCATGCCACTGGCCGGCAGGTCTTCTCGGGGTATCCCGTTTCTCGCCCTTTCATTCCGGCCCTGCGGCGTACTCACCCCGCTTCACTCACATCAGCTCTCAAGACCTCGATGTCAAGAGCTGTCCAAATATCTTCACTCACTCACTCACTCGAGCTGTGAATTCAAACCAAATCTATCTAATGACCAAACCACCTCACAACCAACTAAATAAATGTCAGTACTAGAAAAAAGTTATTTTGTTACCACCACAAATTCTGTAATATGAAACATATCCGTTTATTAATGCTAACTAAATTCTTATATATTCAAAACTAAATTTTAATTTCGCTCTACCGTAATATTTATAACGTTTACGGCAACCAACCCGATTAGTTGAACATATTTGCAATACGGTTGTGTGCACCAAAAACATGTACACGATGTCGGAACAACCAAACATGTGTTCAGCTCAACAACTTATTTTTAAATGGTATGTTTAGTTAAAGGTAACGAATGCAGATAGTCAGAGCAAGTGCAGATCGATCAGAGCCAACTAAACGTTGTTCAAAGTAGATAAATACTCTTCAGATAAATTTGTTTTGTATCTGAAACAAAATATTTCTTCCAGTGTTTAGTCTATGGCTTTTAAATTTTAGCATGTAGATAACTGTTATCCTATTTCACGTTGTGGTTTGTTGCTTAATAAGTTTTACTCATGAGTTATTCCACTATCAAGAAGACAGGGAACTTTTAATTTGGCCACATCGTAGACAGTTAAAATGTTTTAATAATGATTTACGTCTACATCTATCT
>NQII01012016.1:13332-24818 GCA_002778355.1 Clitarchus hookeri
TTTTTTTTTTTTTTTTTTTTGGCTCTCCAGATAACCACAGATACTTTTGTATTTCTGCGAGAAAGTCCGGCGGTGTTGTCATATCTTGCCTATCGACTAAAGACGACGTAGGTCGATTTACGTCTTCTACGAATGTACCCAACACTGAATCGTTCATCGTCAAAGTCACATGGTTAGCAGTGATGAACGTGTTTGTTACATTTGAATTTTTAAAATACACGCACTGTTACATGTATAAAATACATTGATCAATTAAAACATAATATGTTCTATTTGCATTAAAACTAGGTTATAGGAAGTGTTCAAATATCTCGAACCACCTACTTAAATAACCAGTGTTATAACATAAAATCCATCCAACTTTTTTTTTGATAGCGCTGTTGGCAAAAAAAATCTGTCCATTTCTGGAACAAGGAGAGTGAAAACCGTGCAGCTCGTGTGAGGACCATACAACATTTTCACACCACGACCTTGCAAACTTCTGTTCAGTGGTACTTTTAGTCACAATAAAGGTTAGGATGCCAAGATTATACGCTATGCGGGGCCGTGGTGGTGTAGTGGTTAGACTACTCGCCTCTCACCTGGGCGAACCGGTTTCCATTCCCGGCGGTGTCGCTCCGGGATTTTCACATGTGAAAGTCGTACCGGACGAAGTCGCTGGTCGGTGGGTTTTCTCGGGGTTCTCCCGTTCCCACCGCTCTTTCATTCCAGCGTTGCTCTATACTCACGTAGCTTCAAAAGAGCCGCCCGAATCTCCCCACTGCACTACATTATAGAATATGCTAATTGACTTCGTTTACTCTCTGATAATATAATTATTTCTGAACGATCTCCACGCTCAAGATTGTTCATCAAGATTGGTCAGTAAAACACAGTTTTTACGTGATCAGCAATAATCACTTGATTTCTTATGCAATTTTTAACCTACTTTCCGAATGAACCATATATTTCTATATATGAACACGAACGTAATCACAGGCGTGATCACGATCATGCTCAGATAATGATCACTACACTCAAAATCGCTTATCATTCAGTAAAATACGCTTTCCACCTGATCAACAGTGATCATTTGATTCCTTGCGTCGTTAGCCTATTTTTCGAAAGGAAGATGGGGTTATGAGATCACTTTCTTGGCTATATGTCTGTGTATATATGCATTGTGCGAAATCCCCTTCAAACACGCTCTCTACTTATTCTCAAAATTGCTGTAATTTTAAAATTTTAGCGCGCCATTTACTATCTTAGGAACCACTTAACCAGTTTGAACTGAATTTCGTATTATGACAGTTCATTACGTATATATTTAATTAACAGAGATGTATTGTTATTGGTCACCCATTTTTGAATATGCAAATGAAATAATAAAGCTTTGACATAAACTATTCAATACATACCCGGCGAATTTGGCAAGTAATTAATACTATTGTTGGCCATGTTAACACGTGCTATTTAAAAGTAAAAAGCAACTATTTTCAACATGGCGGCCATACAGAATTTTAGGTAAATTTGCTTTATGTACACCGTTTGACCAATTTTAGCCAAACATTGCTTGCTGGAAATACCAACCACGAGCATCGAATATGCTAATACGTAGTCTTTCTCCCCCGCCATTTTTTAAGATACCACCACCTGAAAAAAATATTTGATATTTCTCAGGGAATAATTAATTGTCTCCTGCCAAATTTGTTAAACACAAGTGCTATGGTACGCCATGTAAACTGATATGTTATAAGCGGATCACAAACTAACATTCAACATGGCGGCCATATAAATATTTTAGATTAATTTAGCACATGTACCGTACTGTTTTACCAATTACGATCAAACTAGCGCCATATGTGGCTGCAATGCCCTAGCGACAAAATTCCCAAGCGCCGGCCTGACCAAGTACAAATTTTCTACACCATGGTGAGGCAAGGTCACTCCTGTATCATTGCCTTTACTCCATAGGTTACGTGAAACAAAGCGATATGGCGCAGTAATAAACCTTCCAACTCGCACGTGGGATGGCCTGGGTTCGAATCCCAGTGCTGTAGTCCTGTTTTCGGTTTTCCTTGGTTTCCCCGAGATCACTCCAGGCGAATTCTGGGGTGGTTCCTTACTACAAGCCATGGCCGATTACTTCCCCGTTCCTGATTTCCCTAAGNCCGAGATCACTCCAGGCGAATTCTGGGGTGGTTCCTTACTACAAGCCATGGCCGATTACTTCCCCGTTCCTGATTTCCCTAAGCAACTTGCTCCGTCTCTAGTGACCTCGTAAACGATACGTTACGCCATACACGCCATCTGCTTACGTGGACGATACATCACGCAGGTCGGGCACAGGACGATGGTTCAGTATTTCAAATAAAATTTTCTAAGTGCGCTTTTGCTGATGCAGAAGGTACCGCTCATCTTCTAGGGATTTTTCAACGCAGGAAAAAAAAAATAGATAGGTTCGTACTCGCTTGACGTGAGACACCCCACCGGGGGGGTAGATAGAGCGATGAGCAGCCACCACCCCCGCTGCTGATGGAAGACCACTGTACGTTCACTTATTTACGAGTCTGAGATTTCCCACGTGGCGAGGCCACTGCGGACCGCCGCCCGAAACTAAGAGCGGCGTGGTGTGAGTGTGACGCAGCTGCAACATATCCAACCAGCTCCCTTTCTTTTTTATTGTTTTGCTATTGTTTTCCCCGAAGCGCATCGCAGCTCCGAAGCTCAGCCGTAGGGGTGGGGCAGGAAGAAGTGACGAGGCGAGGATGTAGTTCGCTTGTTCGGTTCGCCCCTCGCGCTTGCATAAGCGCGCTCTTCATCCATTAACCGCGCTGGCTGCCGCTTCCGGCACTGCGAGGCGAAGTTGTTGTTCTCTCGTTTTTTCGTCTCTGATGGGTTTCCTGGAAAAGCTTCTTTCCCTGTACAATAACCCTGCTGTACGCAAGTATAAAATCCTCGGGTTAAAATGTTTCCCTCCTGAACGTGGAACGAAAATTGCTAGTTATTAATTTTAAAAAATATATGTATTAGGATCGCGTCTGTTAAAATAAAATTATCAAATTTTTGTTAAATTGAATTTTAACTAATATATTATTATTTATAAATTATAGTAAATAATTTATGAGTAATATTGAAAAACAGAGAGAAAATATGTGGTATTTCCTAGTAAGAATTAGTTCTCATAAAAAATGTTATTAATCTGAGTGCACACAAATACGGTGCGTTGTCCCTTTGGTGTAATTTTCTAGGCATAGTTTAGCTCAGTTTGCCCGAGGCGGAGAAATGGTATGAAAGTAGCACTTTACCAGGGCTACAGAAAAGTGGTAAGTAACCCATGAATGGAATATAGTTCCCGTCTCGAGTGCACAACGGGGATAGACTACTCGCCTCCCGTCATGGTGAACCCGGGTTCGATTCCCGGAGGGGTCACCTCCCGGATTTTCGCATGTGAGAATCGTGCCGGACGATGCCGCTGGTCGGCGGGTTTTCTCGGGGATCTCTCCCGATCCCCCTCGGCCTTTCGTTCCGGCGTTACCCCGTACCTCGCTTCACCCGCATCGCCTCTCAAGACCTCGATGTTAAGAGCCGCCAAGATCTCTTCGGTCACTCGAGTACACAGCGGAAGTCAGTCAGAGAAGTGTTACAACGCACAGGTTGTGAGGCGCAAATAGCGGGTCGGACTCCGAGCCACAGGATACGCAGTCGACGGGCAACGAGGCACTGGGGAAGACGCTGGACCAGGAGGCTGGGACGTTCCTCCTGGGCGGCTGATGACCGGGCGAGTTCCTTTACATCGACTGGTCCACTCATGTATCGTAAACCTTCCCTACTTTCCCTCCTTCAAACCTGCTGGATACGGTCCAATTAATTAATTTAGTGCGAAAATTGCATTATAAATCAAGCCATCATTGCTGATCGTGTAAAAGCTGCATTTTACTGAATGATGAGCTATCTTGAGCGTGGAGTTAGTTCAGAAATAATTATAAGAAGACAATTCGTGCAGTCGGTAATGTCGGCATCTTATCTTTTACTGCAACTAAACGCATTACGGAACAGAAGTTGGCAAGACCGTTGAGTGAGAATGTGGTAGAGTTCTCATACCAACTGCGCAGTAGCCAATCTCCCTGTTCCAGAATTGGACTGTTTCTGTATTTTCCGAACGAACCGCGAATTTCAAGATCTGAACGCGAACATGAACACAGGCGAGATCACCATGATGTGATCATGCTTGTTTTTAGAATAACCATACCACAAAAACGTATATTTTCTTTTACTTTATATACAGCCTCTAGCATCCCGTCCTTCAATTCCTTGCCTGATACCCAGAGAAAACATAATGACGAAAGAATGATAAAACTTAACACAAGAATTTCCTGTCGCCTTTAGGATTTCTGTGCGTCACAGTGCATGCGGCGACGAATTGATTAATGCCAGACAGAATGGAAACTGGTGGCAAATTTTACATTCGACTTGTATTTGCCTTTCCGAGCAAGCTTGTGATGCCATGTGTGACTCAAGCTTAAATGAAGCCTAATTCCTCACGACCCACACAAGCTGCAAGCTTGCCGGTGGCTTGAATTACACATGCAGCTTGTCGAGACAAGTTAGCGGCAAGTGTAATTAATCAAGCTTGTTACTAGTTAGCTTAATCTTTGTTCAAGCCTGTTGGCTTGCGCAACAAGCTTGAGTCAAGCTTACAGGTTTGTCACGACCAGTCTGATTCAAACGGAGTATGCCGTCTGGTAGTACACGGAAGCAAAACAGCCGTTCACACCACTAACTCCATCCGCACGAGCCAGCGTAATGACGTCACTGGCTAGCAACATGTCGGCATGCCGTCCGCCCGTCAGCAGCTCCTGGTAACTGCCTTGCCGGCCGGCGCCCCAGACACTGGAGTACATTCGCAGCCCGCAGTGGGCAAGCAGACACGAGGCCCGTTCCAGACCACCCGCGCGGCCAATCAGCGAGTAAGGACAGCCGCGACTTTTCACTCTTGCATTCTCAAGCGCTCGGTGATGGGACATCAAATCCAGACTTTTAAATTTCAATTTAGTGGTTGCAAGATTTTTAGTGGCTGCGATTCTGATTAGGAGTTAAACGGGTTGGAGGGGGGTGGGCAGACAATGAAAGCAGTTTCAATTGCTTAGTTTTTACAATTATCAAGTACGCTTTTCTTACACATCCTCAGTTAAAGGACGAGCAAGTAGAGAGGTGACACTCCAATGCATTGCGCCGAAGCTTTATTTCAAGCCATAAAATAAAAACATGTCGCAAAACACTATTAACCTAAGAACGTGAAATGACAGTAATAATTTTGTAGCCAACTGCAATTTTAACTTGTCTAGGACACATTACGTACTTTTAACACCGTAACTATAAAAGGGGCTTATTCAATTTTAAGGTGGCGTTTCCAGTTATTCCACGATTTTTCGCGGATACGTAATTTTCGTATTTCCCTACGAAATTTGCGCGAATTCTCACATCCTTAGTTATTGGTGTCTTTGCAGTTGTGAATATGACAGTGTTTTCGACTGCTCGTTCAATTGTCAGCGTTGCGAGTAAAGAAAATGAAGAAGGACACAGAAAAAAAACCTGCCCCCCTCCAATTTTGACACCCACCCAATCGCCGCCACTGAGAGATATTATTGTTTGAGTATAGTTTTTAAATTTAGCACAATATTATTCTGCAAATTATTATGTAAGGGGATAGCATTGAGATGCCACGTTTCCTATTTCCTTACATAATTCTCTTAACGACCCGAGAATTATTTATCCGTGATCTTTCCACCAGACATAACAGTCTTGTTCATATTTTTTTACTTGTGACTGTCTAGATAGCAAAGTGGCGCGCAGACAGAGTTTTCAAAACGACAACATTTAGCAAACGTACTAGTTACTGACTAGTAATCGAACGAATATATTCAAAGAACCAAAGAGTACAAAACAAAGAGTAGGACAAACTAACTAGATGGCAGAAGTATTTACTTATAATGATATTATAACAACACCCCCACTATATCAAATAAGTATANTGCAGCTTGTCGAGACAAGTTAGCGGCAAGTGTAATTAATCAAGCTTGTTACTAGTTAGCTTAATCTTTGTTCAAGCCTGTTGGCTTGCGCAACAAGCTTGAGTCAAGCTTACAGGTTTGTCACGACCAGTCTGATTCAAACGGAGTATGCCGTCTGGTAGTACACGGAAGCAAAACAGCCGTTCACACCACTAACTCCATCCGCACGAGCCAGCGTAATGACGTCACTGGCTAGCAACATGTCGGCATGCCGTCCGCCCGTCAGCAGCTCCTGGTAACTGCCTTGCCGGCCGGCGCCCCAGACACTGGAGTACATTCGCAGCCCGCAGTGGGCAAGCAGACACGAGGCCCGTTCCAGACCACCCGCGCGGCCAATCAGCGAGTAAGGACAGCCGCGACTTTTCACTCTTGCATTCTCAAGCGCTCGGTGATGGGACATCAAATCCAGACTTTTAAATTTCAATTTAGTAGTTGCAAGATTTTTAGTGGCTGCGATTCTGATTAGGAGTTAAACGGGTTGGAGGGGGGTGGGCAGACAATGAAAGCAGTTTCAATTGCTTAGTTTTTACAATTATCAAGTACGCTTTTCTTACACATCCTCAGTTAAAGGACGAGCAAGTAGAGAGGTGACACTCCAATGCATTGCGCCGAAGCTTTATTTCANTCTTACACATCCTCAGTTAAAGGACGAGCAAGTAGAGAGGTGACACTCCAATGCATTGCGCCGAAGCTTTATTTCGAGCCATAAAATATAAACATGTCACAAAACACTACCAACCTAAGAACGTAAATGACAGTAATAATTTTATAGCCAACTGCAATTTGAACTTGTCTAGGACACATTACGTATTTTTAACACTGTGACTATAAAAGAGGCTTATTTAAATTTAAGGTGGCGTTTCCAGTTATTCCACGGTTTTTCGCGGATACGTAATTTTCGTATTTCCCTACGAAATTTGCGCGAATTTTCACATCCTTAGCTATTGGTGTCTTTGAAGTTGTGAATATGACATTGTTTTCGACTGCTCGTTCAATTGTCAGCGTTGCGAGTAAAGAAAATGAAGAAGGACACAGAAAAAAAACCTGCCCCCCTCCAATTGTCACACCCACCCAATCGCCGCCACTGAGAGATATTATTGTTTGAGTATAGTTTTTAAATTTAGCACAATATTATTCTGCAAATTATTATGTAAGGGGATAGCATTGAGATGCCACGTTTCCTATTTCCTTACATAATTCTCTTAACGACCCGAGAATTATTTATCCGTGATCTTTCCACCAGACATAACAGTCTTGTTCATATTTTTTTACTTGTGACTGTCTAGATAGCAAAGTGGCGCGCACACAGAGTTTTCAAAACGACAACATTTAGCAAACGTACTAGTTACTGGCTAGTAATCGAACTAATATATTCAAAGAACCAAAGAGTACAAAACAAAGAGTAGGACAAACTAACTAGATGGCAGAAGTATTTACTTATAATGATATTATAACAACACCCCCACTATATCAAATAAGTATACACATTTAAATAATACATCTAAACAAATTGAATACCCAACATATTCATGAAGTAATAATGTTTAACAGTGTTCAAACTCTTGTTTAGCAAGTCAGCTGGCATCTCATTTGTCTCCAAGTATTTCAGTTCTACAATTTTATTACTGGCACATTCTCTACAAAAATGATAACGCACATCAATGTGTTTAGTTCGCTTATGGTAAACATTATTTACAGAGAGTTAAAGTGCCCCTTGATTGTCATTAAACACAGTTATATGATATAGATCTCCAGTTATTTCACACAAGTTGCGCAAATATATTGCTTCCCTACACGCTTCTGTGACATCCATGTATTCTGCTTCCGTGCTTGATAAAGCTACGGTTTTCTGTTTCTTTGTTTCCCATGAGATTGCACACCCAGCCAATACAAAGCACAAGCCAGTGTATGACTTCCTATCTACAACATTATTTCCCCAATCAGCATGAACGAACCCTTCTAACTGCGGATTTCCGTTTTTTCTATATTTGAGACCAAAATTCTTTGTTTTCTTTAAGTACCTCAGCACTTGCTTAGCATACAACCATGTTTCCTGATTATAACAGGTATTAAATTGGCTTAAGTAACTAATCGCAAATGCTATAGCAGGCCTAGTTAAAACCGTCAAATACACAAGACTTCCAATAAGCTGTTGGTATGGCATTTGGTCTTTAAAATTTTCCTCTTTATTAATATTTAATTTAGCCTCTAAAGGAGTATCTGCAATTTTACATTCTGTCATATGGAATTTTTTTAATAATAGGTCTATATAATTTTTCTGAGTCAAAGTAATTTCACCTTTAGTTTTGTCTACATTTACACTCATTCCAAGACATTGCTTAACCTCTCCTAAGTCCTTGATTTTAAACTGTGATTCTAATGCATTTTTTAAACACATAGTTTCATTATCATCATTAGAAAAATAAAGGAGTCGTCGACATAAAGTGTAACAATTGTTCTGCGACTATTCTTATTTTTGGTATACAAACAAGACTCTATCTTAGAACGCTTATAACCCATTTTGATGAGACACTCATCGACCTTCTTGTACCATGCTCTTGAAGACTGCTTTAAGCCATAAATGGCCCGTTTTAATTTAAGTACTTTTCCACAACTTTTTGTTACAGGAAAACCATCTGGTTTTTGCATATAAATTGTTTCCTCAAGCTCCCCATTCAAGAAAGCCGTAGTCACGTCAAGATGTGTTATATTTAAACCTAACTGAGCAGATAATGCAAATAACAATCTCAGTGTTGTATGCCTAACAACAGGTGAAAATGTCTCTGAATAGTCCACACCTTGTTTTTGCATATAACCACACGCCACGAGCCTAGCACGATAACGAACATTATTATCATTGTCATATTTCTTTCTTAGAACCCATTTGCACTTCACAACCGTACCACTTTTTGGAGCATCTACCAACTCCCACGCACTATTATCATCAAAACACTTAAGTTCTTCATTCACAGCCTTTAACCACTGCTCTTTTTCAGGTCCTTTTAGTGCTTCTTCCGGAGATAAGCCGCTCGCATCATCAAATACATTTTCATCAACACACATATCTGAGAATCCTAAACGATCTGGTTTCTTTCTGCTCCTCATCGGCCTGTTTTCTGGTTCAGTCGTTTCAGTAGTATCATCAGTGTCTTCACCTTCACTTGGTATATACAACTCATCAGATGATTCTACCACTGACTCTTCATTTTTTGCAGAAGTGTCCCCCACTGAATCTAAACTTTCTTCTTTTTGTTCAGCATTAGATGTGCTCTCATTTACTGGTATGATAGCTTCTTCTTCCATGATGATGACATCTCTGCTAGTTGTCATAGATTTAGTCCTTGGGTTGTAAAGTCTGTAACCTTTGACATTTTCTGGAAATCCCATCAATATATGTTTCTCTGACTTCTTGTCCCATTTTTGTCTTCTTTCCTTTGCTACATGAACCATCACAGTACTGCCAAATATTCTCAGATGGTTTATGTCAGGTTTTCTTCCTGTCCACATTTCAAATGGCGTTTTTCCATCCAACACCGATGCTACAATTCGATTCTGAAGATAAACAGCTGTGTTTGTCGCCTCAGCCCAAAATTCTTTGCCTAAGTTTGCGTCAAACAACAGGCACCTCGCTTTCTCCACGATTGTGCGATTACGGCGTTCACATAATCCATTTTGCTCTGGTGTGTAAGCGTTTGTTTTTTGATGATTAATCCCTTCCTTTAGCAAGTATGTATCAAATTCTTTATTACAAAACTCACCTCCATTGTCACTTCTCAATGTTTTGATTCTTTTGTTAGTTTCATTTTCCACTTTTGCTCTAAATTCCTTAAAACAAGTCAAGGCTTCGCTTTTGTATTTTAGAAAATATACAAATATCATGCGACTATAATCATCGACAAACAGCATAAAGTATTTAGAACCACCAATGGATTCTTTCTCCATAGGTCCACAAATGTCTGTGTGAACTACTCCGAGTATCTCATTACTTCTTGAACCAACATGAGCAAAAGGCAGTCGACTTTGCTTACCTTCACAGCAAACTGCGCAAGATGACTTACTTATGTCAGCTTTTTCATCAAGGTCAATACCCTCTGTGGCAGTTTTCATTTTATTCAAATAGTTGCTGTTTATGTGACCTAATCTGCGATGCCATGTGTTTGCAGACACCACGGATGCAGCCAGTACACTTTTTGGCATTCTCAACTTGTAAACTCCATTTATTAACGAAGACGTGGCCACTAATACACCATTTGCATTGTAAACATCGTAACCTTTGCCGGTAAACTGTGCTTTATTCCCGTTGCTGATAAACTGTCTCACGGACAACAGATAAGTCGTTAAATCTCGTACAGAGAATGCGCCTTTCACTGACACCTCAAACTCACACTCTTCAGGTTTTGTTACAATATCGACGTCGCCGGTGCACAAAACCCGAACTTTATTATTGTTTGCAACAATAATTTCCTTATTTTATAGGTATGAAGCATTCCTAATCCAACTTCCGTTTGCCGTCAAGTGCACGCTTGCACTCCGAGTCAATGTACCACTCACTCATCTTTGCCTAATTTCCTGCTTAGAAACACGGCACTGAATGCGTTTGTTTGTTTACGAAACATCTTCTTGTCATTTGAGCCGCCGGAATNTTCCTGCTTAGAAACACGGCACTGAATGCGTTTGTTTGTTTACGAAACATCTTCTTGTCATTTGAGCCGCCGGAATTATTTGGGCAGTGGTTCTTGTAATGACCGAGCTGTTTACATTTGTAGCATTTGACATGTGCTTTGGCGTTTCCTCCATTTTTACTTCCGCCTGCCTTGACATTAGTCTTAGGTTGCCACTTCTGCAAACTCGCAAATGCGCCGCTAACTTCATTACGATCTTTTACGTTCACATTCGTTTCCATATCCAACAACTTCGATTTAATGGCGTCTGTTGTGATGGGAATTCCTGAATGCTCAATGGCCATAATCATAGGGGAATATTTTTCCGTCAATCCGGCTAGCAATAAACATCCGATCCACTCGTCACTGATTTCAAATCCGGTCCCACATAACCTCTGACCGGTTTCTACCATTTGCGTTGCATACTATGTCATAGAATTTNACTGATTTCAAATCCGGTCCCACATAACCTCTGACCGGTTTCTACCATTTGCGTTGCATACTATGTCATAGAATTTCTGCTTTCCAGGCGAATCGAGATTAAATTCCGCAGTAAACTTCTTCTAGAAATTCCTGCATCGTCGAATAGAGCCTCCAGCTTGTCCCACAATTATTTTGAGGTCGTCACATTCTTAATATGAACGAATAACGTCGAGTCGATGGTCATGCTCGGTTTAGCCTTGGTCTTTGCGTCATGTGCGGCTTCTACACTTTTCCCGGTAACTGGTTTAATGCAATGCAACGTGCCCTCCAGGATTAGAAAATTCTCCGC
>NQII01012017.1:0-20705 GCA_002778355.1 Clitarchus hookeri
TTAACTCTTATTGTTAAGAGCCGGCAAATCCCTCAGCTTAACTCAAAACTGACAAAACACCTAATCTTGTGTTACTACCTTTATTCTCATTGTTTTCAATAAATTTCAGCATCGCTTTTCGATTGAAGAGTTGGGATACCGAAATAGTAAGCAACACGCAAGGTATCATACGATAGGGATGCAGCAGATCAGAAACGGTTATTCTTTAGGTACTGATAAACTCATCAAATTTATAAGAAATGCTTTGGTTAACAACAAAGGCAAAACAGTCACCACTGTTTGCAACTATTTTTTATGCAAGAGAGATTGCCAAACTTAGCAAATTATGGCCTTCGTGCATTTACGGTGGCCTGTTCCCCAACTGACTAGCACAGATGTCACCTCTCTACAACTTAGAGCCAAGATAAACATTTAGTAATGTCGATTGCTTACATACAATTTCACTGGCATTAACGACGTGTTTGATGGCAGAACTGATATAATGCGTATTCCAGCTGTAAACGGACCACACTTCCTCTAGCGGCCGTCCGTTATAATGAGTATCCCGATGGCAATACTTGGAATTAATGCAGCAAATGCCTCTGCAACTTACGTGAGCAGTTTCCTTGCAAACTCCGTTGCTGACTGCGCGCCCAAGTGACATTTTCGTTCAATGTGATGAGGCTCTTCCAACTATCTTAAAAATATAAAACCTTTCTTCGGTAAAATAAATTTTATACAAATTTTTAGACTGTCACGATTTGTTAGCCGTATCTAGATTCCATGTATAAAAATAGCGTACATACATATAACAATTTAATAAATTATTGTTTTACCTTTTTTGTAAACTAAAAGATTTATTCGTGGCATTTTTATGAGGTTAACAGTCCCTTAGAGGAATGAATGTTTCTGATCTGTTGTGTGAGGCACGTTGCCCTATCAGTCAGGCATTCCAATTCTTCCTCCTAATATTTGTGTTAAAAAAAAGGGTTTAAGGGATTTCCCTAATCGCAGGCAGCTGCAAAATTTGAATAGAGAATCCTGCATTCTCAGTTAGTTTCAGATAAATATTATTCATAGAATTTTTAGAGGAATCCTGTAACAGATACTGCCTAGCATTAACTTAATAACCTGAGTTTGTAAAGTTTCTAAACATTTGCTTTTAGAAAAAAAATACACATTTCTGAACACATTTTGAAAATTTTTTACCTGTCTCGGTTCGTCAAAAACTGCACAAATAATAGTTTGTTTCAAACCTTTATATTTAAAACCAACACATTGAGAAGGCATCCTTTAAGTATGGGATTTCCTAATTAAAGTTTGTAGCTTCCAAGCGTAAATGTAGGCTACTGACGCAAGGCGATGTGTTTTGTCAGTTTCAACATGCGGAATAATAATTCGTCACTACGAGCATAAGTGTGTTTCCACGTAAAAAAAATTGCGAAATATGTGTGAAAACGCCCATCATTTCCATTAAACAATGTACTAACAGTGACAGGTGTGGGCGTCTTACTACGGTTGAGTATCGATATTCAGTTACACACTTAGCAAACACTCAAAGATTCATTTCAAAAAGTCTATATAACATGTAATAAATTAAGATTTCAGTTTCAGTTAATAAGGGGTAAACGTAAATAAATAGTGTATTTAATAATTTTTATTTTAAAGTTATAACTACATAAATTCATGAAGCTAATAATTATTAGTAGAGACAGATTTTATGGTTTTTTTTTAAGCTCGGTTTGCTTAAAAATAATTTAATATGTCGGTGTTATTGTTTCTATTTTTGTAAACGCACTATTAAGTTAACAATAGTGCATATTTAAAGACATGTTTATGTGAAATGTGTAACACGCAGCACTTAAAAAAACTGTTTAATAAAGCTAACCATTTTATTTACGATAAAATAACAATTATATCAAAATCATAATTTAGGTATTAAAATATTTTCTGGTACAAACATTAAAGATTTCAGACAATGTGCAGGTATTATCTTATAAGAATATAACTAATGTAAAATTTCTTAGAAGAAATTATTACTGTTTTACTGATAAAACATTATTTTTGCTCATTTAGTTTTATTTGTTGCCTGAACTTAAGTTTCGGTGTTATACAGTGCATTAACATGCTCTTCGGTATTATTTATGTTTTATCGCCATTAGTTGTAATTGTCACATACTTACACCTTTTCTTCAAATGCCAAATCAATGTATTTGAAGAATGGCAATGCAGCCATTCTTCAATACTAAATTACTTTAGCTTTTTTTTTTTTTTTTTTTTTTTTTTTTTTTTTTTTNAAACTCATTTTGAATTAAAGAATTTTATTTAGGGACCACAGTGATTTAGAGTTCAACTATGTAATCATGTTATAAAAACAAAAACAGGCACACTTGAGAGCAGATGAAAGTACAGATTAAAAGATTTGTTCATGTTTAGGGGAAGGGGAAGGGGACCAGTCCCCCCCCCTCCACCAAATGGATGAAACCTTATGGATGTAGCAATTTCCATGTCCAGCAGTGTATTTTTATTATAGTTCTCGATATTATTATATACATTATTTTGATTCCACTTATAAAAAATGTAAGTTTAAATACAAGCCTTTGTAATACGAGGGTGATTCAAAATGTAAGGTAACATGAGCTTTCATGGACAAACATAATGCACATGTAGATATACTGATTCACAGTAGTACGGCGCTGGTACACTTCAACATAGTCAGCATGCCTGGCCAAATATTTGTACCAACGGTGCACCAACGCATCGATGCCAGCATGGAAAAAATTCCTGTTCAATCCCTGGAGCCACGTCATGATGGCTTGCTGAACTTCCGTATCGGTTGTTAATCGCCTACCATCCAAGTGCTACTTCAATGGTCCTACCTAAGAGATGGAAATCTCTGGGTGCCAAGTCGGGGCTGTAGGGAGGATGGTACAGTGTCTCCTACCAGAAACGCCGTAATAGTTCACGCGTTAACCGTGGCTGAGTGTGGCCGAGCGTCATCGTGCAACAACACAACGCCTGTTGCGAGAAGTTCAGGTGGTTTTCTGCAAATTGCCTCTCGAAACCACCACAGCGTGTGGCAATAACTAGCAGCATTCTTTGCCGCCTCCCCTGGTGAGGAAATTATCCAGAAGCACCCACTTGTGGCCCCAAAAGACTGTTGCCATATCATTCTTCGTGGATGAAACTGTTCTGAATTTCTTGGAAGGTGGGGAAGGTGAGAAATAGCTGTTTTCCATGACAATGATGTTTGCTTCGTCTCCGATGTGATATGACGAACCCACATTTCATCCCCTGCAACAGTGCTGTATTAAGAACGGCACTCCTTCCTCATGGAACCGCATCAAGTGCGTGAGGGACAATCGCTTCCTAGTGACTTTGTAGCCTTCCGTGAGTTGCCTCGTGAATACGTCTTTCGGTAGCTTAGTTACTCATCAACGATATTGTGCACACTTCCCACTGAGATGTGGAGTTCCTTAGAAATATCGCTAAGTTTAATGCAGCGATCGTACTGAATCAGACCTTAAATACAGCACACAATGTAATCTGTGGTGGAATAAATTGATCGACCATATTATTGCCCAACTTGCCGTTATCGAGTGCTGTGCACCAAAATTACACCTTTTTTTCCGTGACATAACATTAGCACGGTACACCTAAACAAGTTAACAATGAATTTCGGGCCGGATGGTGAGGCGCTCTTTAGACCTAAAAACCCTACCACACTACGCACATCCACGTTTGGCAATGTTTCTGTGAACGCAATATCCTTAAAAGTAATATTTCGAGTAGAGATGAGCGTTATTTAACGTAACGGTTATAATAAACTTTTACAATTAGGTATCGTGTTACACGAATATCACGTCCCACTGTTTATACCATTATTTTTTTAACGTCTTGGATTGGCTCACTTAAATCAACGCTTGACTACTGCGCACGCGTAAAAAATATTTCTTTGGAACGTCTGGCTTGTAACTGTTCATCTTCCTCTGTCACGCAAGGAAACACTACGCATGCGTAAAAGTTATGTTTTGGAACGTCTCGGTTTTCAACAGTGCGCATGCGTAAAAGTTATTTTTGTAACGTTTTGGCTTGCAACTGTGCGCATGCATGAAAAATATTTTTTCGAACGTCTTGGTTTGAAACTGTACGTATGCGCGAACGTTATTTCTTGGAACACAATGCTTTGGAACATTGAACAACGTAATCATTATTTCCCGGAACGGAACAGGCGAGAAATGTTTCACAGTAACCTGTCCCAAAAATAACGTTTTACTGGAACGTGTTACTTACTTGGAACTGTAACGATGGAACGCGTTACATGAAAGTAACTGTTTGGCCCATCCCTAATTGCGAGGGCCTGACGTTACATATGCGCCATCTAATGGCTGTTTGACAAATCTGTGGTCTTCAACTACGGCCTGGCGGGAAATTCGAACAAGAGGAGGAATATAACACCCGTGAGAGCTCTTGTTACCTTACTTTTGAATCCCTTTGTATGTATTGCAACTTTTACAAAAAAAAAACACACTTTCTAGAGCTACAATTTTTTTTGTAAAAGTTCGAAAAAAATTTTACATTGTACAGGGAAGACAGCGGAAAACTGTGCGGCAAATCAAAGAAAAAAAATCACACCTAATTAAATAAAGCAAACCGCGAACAGCAGTGCGGAGGTGAAGTGCGGTTACATCTGTTTTTCTTTCCTCAGGTACAACTTTGAGCGCTTCAGCAACGAGCTCCCCCGCACCAAGCGGTTAATCAACTTCCGGGACCCCATCGAGGAGGCTTACTTCCCGAAACTGGACAGCCTGGTGTCGAGTCGCGTCTGGCCACCGCGACATGCGAACGCCAGTCTCAGCGTGAGTTCCAACCACATTCATACTATTCGCTAAGGGCTCAACATATTTGCCGTACCTCGTCGACGAGGTCATTAGAAACGGAGCAAGTTGCTCAGAGAAGCAGGAACGAGGAAGAAATCAGCAATGAACTGTAATAAGAAACCATCCCAACATTCACCTGGAATTATTTCCGGAAACCGTGGAAAACAGAAGTCAGGATAACCGGAACGGGATTCGAACCCATGTCCTCATGAATGCGAATTCAAAGGTTTACCAATGCGCCACCTCGCTTTGTTCACGAATATGCTTGTCGTAGATAGTCCACCTACAATTTGACGTTATCTTGCCGGCCGTATTTCCTCCGTTTATGACGCGTTCTTCATTTTTAGACTATTAAATTTTATTTTTCCTTCTATAGTAGGCAAGTATCCTATATACTTAAGACATAAGCATATTTGATCGTAGCATCACATGTCTAAAGCATATCGTCCAAAAATCTCCTAATAAAAATTCTACCACAGCTAATCCCAATAGGCTCTTCGAGACACTTCCCCAGACTTAAGTATTCTCTTGCTAGGAGCAACCCAGTGTCTTACTGTTGAGACAGTATTTTGTACGTGTTCACTAGATGCACAGACTGTGATTATCCGCAGGATGAACGTCCTTCCAGCTCCACATCCGGCAGAGATCTTCGTTGTCCGACGAGGAAGAGGATTTGGTAAACGTTCAACATCCACCTCAGGCATTACTCAAAATCTGAGCAAATGGTCGGCAAACGAGTGGTTCGGAGACTAACTGTTATACTGGCTTCACTGTTCTTATATATCGTCTGCGAATAGCCGCGGAACTTAATAATGAGTGTATCGTTGCTCTGCACTTAACGTTACTTATGCACACACATCCTGCACAGCTTGCTAAAACTAGCAGGTTCGCGAGGAGATAAATAGCAGATATGATCGGTTTACATATACGCACTCAAAATATGTGCACATTTTCGCTTTATTTCCTTGATAAAATATACGAACGAAAATGCTCCNTTGCTAAAACTAGCAGGTTCGCGAGGAGATAAATAGCAGATATGATCGGTTTACATATACGCACTCAAAATATGTGCACATTTTCGCTTTATTTCCTTGATAAAATATACGAACGAAAATGCTCCATGTTTCATATTTAACTGGTTGTTATAGTACAATAGTTGTAAGTTTCCATGAGCTTTGAAGAGGTTTATCTTCGCATTCTGAAATTCTTGNACTGGTTGTTATAGTACAATAGTTGTAAGTTTCCATGAGCTTTGAAGAGGTTTATCTTCGCATTCTGAAATTCTTGGTATACTTCAAAAATACCATGAAGTTTACAGCATTGTAACGGGATCTGATCGATAGCATATGTGCACACATCGGGTTATAAAAGCATAAATAAATATTTCATTTTTTTTCACCAACTGTCCTATGGTGTATTTCATCGGAATGTGTTTAAGCATACATTCCCCGAAGTTCAGCTCAACCTACATTCGCTAAAAATTTGCAAAAAATAAGGGGACAAATTATATCCGAATTTTCTTAGCAAGGAAAGCATAATTAATCGTTTCCCTTCTATTGACAAGGAAACAGCTTTCCCTAATTATATGTCTGTAGTGTTGCAAAACTGTTTTTTTTTGNTCGTTTCCCTTCTATTGACAAGGAAACAGCTTTCCCTAATTATATGTCTGTAGTGTTGCAAAACTGTTTTTTTTTGTCTTTCTTAGTTCTGTGAGTGTGTGATTTTTATTTTATTTAGTCTTATGGTCGGCAATGGAAACGGTCCAATCATACCAACATAGTAATCGTTTTCCGGTTCCGACTCTCTTGTGTGGTTTTTTATGTGCGTATGCATCTCGCACATGTGATTAAAACCTCACTGATAACATTTTTGTGCATATTTGACAGTTAAGAGTTTTCCTGACCTAATCTATAAATTATAGTTGTGGCTATTAGAACTTACAAACATAACACTGTACGTAAAGCTTACAATTGCATAATTCCTAATAGTAGAATGTAAATCATTTTCGTCATCAAACACCTTTTTACTGAAAGTAATATTGCGGTCTATATCGCGTATTCTTTATAATTAAATGTTTATATTATAAAATTGAGCAGTCTATACATTTCTTGCATTTTTATTGCAGGATGTGTATCGTGAAGTGGATCAAATCAAGTTCGACATTCTAGATTTAGAGAGATGGCGGGATCGCATCTTCGAAGCCATACATAAGGGAGAATACATCAACGTAAGTTTTCTATCATGCATCACGTCCACTGAAAATTTTAATTCCGGTTACCTTACATAAACTTTTGACTTTTGAGTTAAGTGAAATTTTTAATCGAGAGTTGGAATGAAAATAACAATAACCTGCTTATTGCAATGGTAACCCCATTTCTTTAACTATTCAGTTGTTCTAATAAACTACTGAGTGTAAGTGCGGACTGCAAAAACTCAAATTAAAATTAATTATTCAGCTTACTAGTTACAAAACTTGACTTTCTGGCGTTTATACGCCTAACTCCAAGTTCAGTTTAGAAACACAAAATAGATTTCCTGTAAATTTTGTTCATATTTTCTGTGCCTTTCAACTGTAGTTTCGTTCTTTTGCCTAGTTTAGACAACATCATATATAGACTGCCAAGAATTTTTACTGCAAATATAAGCAAAATCAATTAATTAGAACTAGGCATTAAAGCATCATAGTTGAAATATTTCTCATTTATTTCTAACAGAGTTGGACGTGCGTTTAATGCATGTTGTAAAGTTTCTTTTATTTAATTTCAATAATTAACGGACACCAAGAAAAGTCTATTTAAATAAATGTATTGTACTGATATAGGAAAATGTCCAATTATTTTACCAGGATCGTGGGCAGACGGTACAACTCGACATCGACGTTCTAGGTAACATGTTGGAAGCAAGCATCTTGACACCGAATTCCAATTTATATGGAGATCTCCACAATTTAATGCACGCGGCTATTGGCTTGTGTCACGACCCCGATGCTAGACATTTGGTGAGTATCATTCCGCTTCACGTAAGGGCAAATTTTTTTTTTTAACGAATATATATTTATAATCCCTGTAACAAGTTTCTGAGAAACTGTTTGACTGTCTACTTTTAATAAATGTGTAGCGCGAAAATATGCTCAGTTAATGTTCGAGAAAAAAAATACAATTTTTTAATTTTTACATATTTACATTAAAATAAAATGTGAAGTTTGTATTTCGTATTTTACATGTTTCTAAGTTTGTCCATAATGTAGTGATTGCTTCTGCAATGCATGCTGCTAAGACTCTCGTTCAAACACGTTTTAAGTCAAAAGCTCTGTGTACATCCTTCGTAAATTTTTAAAGTAGTCCATGCAAATCAGAACGCAGTAAAGTTATGTCAAAATTGTTATTAAATAAAAAAACCTAGTCGACATACTGAACCCACAAAAGGATCAGTGATATATTAAATTTATCTGACGTGTACTTTTGGTTCATTAGCTACATTTTGTTAAACATAAAAGCAATATCATACTTTCTAAATGATATCACAGGACGGTCTATAACTAAATAAATATAAAATCTGTAGAACTAAAATTATTAAATTGATATAACTGGACATCGGAACACGTACACATAAATACCATCTGACCCGGGCAGCAAAAATAAGTTTAATGTTTAATACCCTGCAATAATTCTGATTTTATTTATTGGTTTCCATTAATAACACAGACATTAACGTTAGAAGCTACCTATTTTTGTGAAATGATCACGCTGGAAAGTTACTTCCCTGAACTATTTTCTTGGTGATCAGAACGACGGCTATAATACGCCGGGGGAACCCATATTTCTCTGTGACATCCAGATGTGCCTGAAGATTAATATCGCTTGTCTGCAAGACATTGTGAGACCACAGTGCTTAATAATAATAATAACAAACTCCCTTGAAGCTAACGGCCACTGCTTTCAATTTAATGCTTTGTCATTTACTTTCTTACTTTACTAACGTAATTTCATAAACGTAAGACATGTGATATTCCAGCATAATGGTAGCATACCAAAAACAATAAAATAAATCACAAAAAGTTTATATAGTACACGTCGAAAAATTGCTGTAATAATTTTAGCCTGTGAAATGATATATATATAATAAGCAGGCATCATAACAGATGGTCATGCAGGATGTAGTTTACTACTGCTTTCCGTAACTTTAAAGCAAACAAGGTCATTTTCTCATCGACATTATATGGTGTACAAGATAAAATATAGTATTCTGGCAGAAACTAAGTTGTATCAATGATTATCATACGTTTCTGACATAGGTTTACAACCGATAATTTTACTACAAACTCACAGCTGAGTCAAACTAAGTTAATACATATAAATCTATGTAATAGTCAGGCAGCTTGCTAATCTCTTAAGAAAACTTTTGTAGTAAAAAAATATGCTTACATGCAAGAAGTATACGATATATTTAAAATCTTTATTCCGAAACCAATTTACACTATATTTATTAAAATGAGCTCTATTAAATTATGATTGAAATTTTTAATTTAATTATGTTAATGCTCTTAGTTGCCGGCTATTACAGGTGCCTTTCTTCGTACAAATTGTATCTAGTTAATAATACAAATCTGAGGACGTTCATTATTCTGATTACGTTTACTATTACTAAAATGTATAGTTTCAGATGTTAAATAACATGGCAATGTACATAGTTGTCAAATTACACTGGTGTGAAAAAATTAAGGACGAAGTGGAGAAATTAACATAGCAGCGGAACAAGCAGGCAGAACCAATCGAAATACCAATCAGGAGATCGCCTATAGGGTCCAGTATGGTATGCGCGTATACGCAGCATGACGTACTGTGAGCGTGTGCGATCGTAGTGCATACTTAGCATTGCAGTAGAAGTTTCTGCACAATGCACATCGGGTTAAACGACGCCGAGTTGCTGTCTGATGTCTGACATGGCCAACAGACAGTCCCGTGGACAATATTTGGACGACTTTACCCGAGGCCGAATTATTGAGAAGTCGGAGGAATGTCAAAGTATGGCTGGTGTGCCCGAGAAGTTCGGGATCGCACAAAGAATCTTGTCACGAGCTTGGGCGGCATTTCGAGCGACAGGAACAGCTATATGTATCGATCGTCCACGAGCGATCACTGCGACAGTGTGCCGGAATATTATCCTACAGGAGAGGAAAGATCGCAAACAGATAGCGGGTGAAATCGTAAGACACATTCAACGTACTACTGGAAGCCCGATATCGCGTTTCACTGTCGCCAGGAGACTGCACAGATGGTTGTTAGCTCGGTGATCAGTACGGTGTGTGCCGTTGACGCCTACCCGTCAGAGACGACGTTTGCTGTGGTGCCGCGGACATAAGGATTGGGGAATTCAGAAATGTTGTCTAGTGCTCTTTATGGATGAGAGCCGATTTTGTCTGACTTACAATTCTATACGTCTATACATCTGGAGAGAGTGGATTAAACACACAATAATCCCTCCAACATCGCCGAATGGCATCGGTTTGTGAGTGGTGGAGGTCTCGCTTGGGATGGCGTAATGCTTGGTGGCCGTACGGAGCTCCGCATCTTCAAACGAGGTTCAGTCACTGGTGGCCGTTATTTCACCGAAGTTCATCTTACTCACATGCGTCTTTTCCGGGAAACTGTGGGCTCTGAGTTTCCTTTCACGGACAACAACGCTACTCCTCATCGCATAGTTGCTGCCGCTGGGCTGTTACAGAGTTAAGATGTTTGCCACATGTATTGGCCCGCATGGTCCCCAGATCTAAATACAATAGAATACATGTGGGACGTTGTCGGAAGACGCCTGACTGCACGTCGTCAGTCGTCAGCAACGACTCCGTAGCTGCGATCGGCGCTAGAAGAGAAATGGGCCTTGATGCCTCAAGAGCTCGCCGACAACCTCATACTGAGCGTGAACAAACGGTGTACATCCGGCATCGCAGTCAGTGATGTTCATATCCCCTACTGACTGAGGAATGCATTCTTCTGTCTGCCATCTGTGACACGGACGTTTCAGTCTTCTCTCCTGCTGTGCTCGGAACCTGCTGTATGATTTGCATTCCTTTCTTGGTCACCGTTGTTCGCATTTCCCATACTTTCACATCTCGACGATGTTATGGTGTACTTTGTGCCACTTTGAAACTTTGCTATGTGACGTTAAATGTGAAAACCTGTTCCGTCATTGAGTTTTGCACACCAGTTTGTCTTGTGTCTGTGACTTCAGCCTATTATATTTTGAGCTGTCGGTGGCCATGCACACGTTAGATGTCACGCTCACGCGCCGAAAAAACTGACCGTGATGATTTTCACTAACCTCTGCCGACTCAATTTATTAACACCGAATAGGTAACGAATTGGTTTAGAGCATGCTGTAATCTTGGAGGTCCCATCGTCTTTTAACCTTTTTGTGCATAATCGGTAATGTAAAACCCTGACCAAATTTGACTTCATATGCTTATTGAGAACATTACATTTAAATACAGATTTTTGTGTAGGCCCACCAACTAATCCATTGCATATGCGATTTTTCCAGGAAACATTTAGCACCATTGCCGATCCAGCCACTTCCATGAGAGATCCGGTATTTTATCGCCTTCATGCTTTTGTTGACGACGTGTTCCAAGAGCATAAGAACACGCTGCCACGATACACTGTGGACCAGGTATGTATTCAGAGGTCAGAACTGGACTCATGTAGTACAACCACAGTAATTCGTCCTTTTATGAATCCCGATACAACTTAATTATGAAATTTGCTTTTCTATCACAGAAACTAGGCCTTAGTGTATATTGTCAACCACTTGAATAAAGGGTAAAATATCCAATCTTAAACATTATTTTCTTCAACATTCATAGTTGTATACTTCCTCCACTGTATTGAGTTAAACTGTGCGGTAAACCATCTCGTGTTCACCGAATCTGCAAACACGAGTGCCTTCTAACGCAGGGGTTCCTACCCCCCTTTGAAAGTATGACGCGAGGACAGCCCCCCCCCCCTCCCCCAAACAACCTTTTCTCCTCTTTTTTGCAGGTTGTTCGTATTCGTGCACGCTATGTGCGCCCGCACAGGCCAGTGGCGTATTTCATTCTACATTGATTTGCTTGTTTAATCGTAGGTGATAATGTATATTCACAAAAATATTTTTATAGTATGTATGTGCAAATTTTTCCAAGACAGAGTAAAATGTCTTTAGGTTTATGATCGGCTGAGTTCACCATAGTAAACCATGCTTGACTGTTATAGATATACATATATAATGCAATAAAAACACAACAAATAGAAGTTAAAGCAAAAAAATTAAAATTAACAAAAAATTCTTAAAAATCTGAAATGAATTATATAAGTAAACTATAGAAATCTAAATCATAGCACTGTATACATGTATGTAAATAGTATCAATAAAATTTTCAAAGTTAAAACAGATACAATAACTTGTATAAAAAAATTTCCCTGTTAAACTCTTAAGACCATGGTGCTGTAAACGATTTCAACCTTAATTGTGCAATTAAAAACATAATTAAAAGCTTAATCCTAAGCAAAAAATATGAAAACTAACCAAAGATTCTGCACTCAAATGATGTATGAATTATAACAAGCAAAAACGTAGCACTATTCACATAGGCTGCAAATGGCTTGAATGAATTTTTTTTTGGGGGGGGGAGGAGTAAAAGAGATAAAATCAGAGTTTTGAAAAAAAATAAAAAAAGGGNAGGCCTTGAGATGATGTCGGGGAAGAACAAAGATAACATCAACCAGCTACTATATAACCAACTACAATTGTCATGGGCAGTGTTCCAAAACGTTCCTTGGAGAGTAGAGTAAAGCAACAGAGAGTAACAGCTGAGGAAAGTAATAGTAAACGGGGGTTTGGAACGAGCATGATGTAAATGGCATGCTGTGTTTACAAATATATACTGATTAACCAACCAACGAAAAATTCCAAAATATATTTATCACTTTCCCTAAATTCTTTCTTTTTAAAAAGTTTGTTATATACATAAACAGCTTTACTTACCATAAGTTAATCATAAAAATTACACCTAAAAATGCAATCTTTATACAAGTTAACTTTTAAATACAAATACGAATTTTATCACTTGTCATTTGTAATTTTTCCATGTGTTCCTGTAACCAGAATGTCCACATTTCCTTTCAGTTTGTTTAGTTCTACTAAACTTCCAGTCATTTTCAGTTAACCCTTCGTTAGTCGCTGAAAAAGTAAGTGTAAAAGTTTTACCCTGGCAAGAGAAAGTACAGTTACTTAGGGTGTTTCAGGACAGCCAAAGAGAAAAGTTACTCTTAAAGTAACGTTTTGGAATGTCACCATGATAGTCACCAACAGTAAATTTAAAAGAGCATCCCATTCACTTGTAAAAATCCCAAAACACATCTTCAGACAGAGTGGTTTAAGGGAGTCGCAACTTTGAACTGTTTATTTTTTTTTAGATATTTCGTTAAGTATATGCAAGACTGCAAATTATTCCAGGGTTGCAACAAAAAAGACAATAATAAACATTTTTTTATTGAGCAGAGCATTTAAGCAACGTCTGAGAGATGTTCGGGCGACTCTTGACATCAACGTTTGGAGAGCCGATGAGGATGAAATGAGGTGGATATGGAGCATCCTCAGAATTTAGAATGCAAGGGCGGGGGAAAACTTGAGATCACCGAGAAAACCCGCCAGCCAACGGCATCGTACAGCACAATTCCCACATGTGAAAATCCGGGAGTGACGCCACCGTAACACGTTACACGAACTGTACGTGGCTGATGGGAATCTCCCTCCCTAGAAACGGGTCTGGTGTAATCGAGGTGGTACCGGCCGTTTCCTCGTCACTAAATATACTCTGTAATAAACAAAATACTTTTGGACTGTCAGTCAATGACTTACATTACAGAAATTACCAAAAATAATATTAAATATAGATATTATTAATATTTACATCAGTAATAAATTATATTAAATGTTAAAAATTAAATTTATTAATTTTATTTTACTATTGTACTCCATATTCAATAATGAATTCAAATTCACCAGAATATATTTTATTATATCATCTTGGTCAAATCACTTTAAGCTTATTATCTAATTCAACAAAAATTATTTAATAATTAACAGTAGATGTAAAATTAATACTCGTAATCAAATAGCAACCATGTTTAAACTCACTCAACTTTAAAAAACAAATTACTTTATTAATTTTGTTAAGTTTATTCAAATTTGTGTTTGGTTTTTAATATACAAAATTACTTAAAATAATAAATTTTTTAAATTCTAATGAAAAATTTATGAATTTATCTAAACATTTGCATAAAATTATCAATACATTTTACTGATTCATTTCAATAATTAACTTTTACCATTTAATAATATAAAAAATTATACAATTTAGGGTTTATAAATTATCTTACAATTTTTTACTTGTAAACAAATTGATATGATATTTAAAATAATATACGTTGATAATAATCCAAGAACAATGTAAACTATATCTTCAGCAAATTCTTCATTCATGTATTAATATAAACATTTTCTGTAATTTTTTCATTTTAATTTATCATAAGTAAAATATATTTGGCTTAACAAGTGGGACGAAATGGCATAGAATTGGCACAAGAATAATTTATATAAATAATAGCAATTCAGGGATGGATGAGCATCCGTCACTGAATATACTCTGTTACAAACAAAATATTTTTGGACTGTCAGTCAATGACTTACATTACAGAATTTACCAAAATGATATTAAATATGGATTTTAATATTTACTTTAGAAAGAAATATTACACCATGTTAAAAATTTAATTTATTAATTTTTATGTAACTGTTGTATTCCATATCTACAAAAATTACATAATAATTAACAGTACATATAAAATCAATACTATTAATCAAATAATGACCAGGTTTAAACTCACTCAAATTAATTCTTTTATTAATGTTGTTAGGTTTATTCAAAATTTGTGTTTAATTCATTTAATATAAAAAATGATCTAAAAAAGAATTGTTTTATTCTAATGAAAATATATGAATGTATCTAAACTTCTACATGAAATTACCGATACGTTTCACTAATCCATTTAATCACTAATTTTTTCTCTTTAACAATATATATATATATATAAATTATGCAATTTCGAGTTTACAAATTATCTTATATTTTTTTCTTGTAAACAAATTGATATGATATTAAAAATAATAGACGTTTGTAATAATTCAAAAACAATATAAAAAAGATTTTTAAGCAAATTCTTAAATTATATATATTCTGTAATCTTTTCTTTCAATTGATCAATAAGTAAGATTTCTTTGACTTATCAATAACATTACATATAGTAATCGCGGGTACATTTTTTATTAAAATCAACACTAATATTGATATTAGTTTTATCTTTAAGTATTGTTTTTTATAATTACAAACAATTATATGTAATGGTCTTCTAGCAAAATAATGATAATTATAGTCATCATCAGAATTAAAAGTTGACTTGTAGTAAAGTTAACTCTTTTTATAATTTGTAGTAGTTTTTGTTTCAGAATTTCTAAAATCGTGATATGCTAGATACATTTTATTAAAGAACCTAGCATCAAAATGCAGATTCCAATTTGCTATAGGAAAAATTTTATTTCTTCCATTTATAACAGAAATATTTCTCATGTCACAATAACCAAACATAGAAGCATGAACATACTGTTCAGCATGATCTTTTCTACTAGTTTGAAAACAAACTACTACATAATCAGGGATATAAAATTGAAGATTATTAAATTGATCCTAAATGTTCTTGTACCTTGACGAACATCTTTTTCCAAAAATGTCCAATAATTATAGCTAATATGAGCAATTGAATTCCTATAAATCTTGTATTTTATACAAGTAGCTGAATTTACTTCATATTCTACAAGAACACTTTTTTCTGTGTCAGCATAACTTATATCAACAGATCCATAAGTTTTTTTTAGTTTCATATACAAATAAACAACTATCAAATGAATTTAGAAAATGTAATCTTATAACCACCTTTGAAGTAAATTTTATGATTATCTCTAAGAAAATCATACAAATATCTCAACAGACAAATTACTTCATTTGATCTATATGAATGAATAGATTTTACTGGATATTTGTTATCAACACCATTAATTTCTAAATAATATCTTTTTGGTGGTGAGCTAACAAAAGTTTGCATCATAGTAGTAGTAATAATAGCTTAAATTATTTGACCATGCTTTGAAATTTATACTCGAGAAAATTGATATGGGAAAAAATTAGGAGTTACATTAATATTATCTTCCCTGGCAAAATAACCAACACTATCTCTCTTTGATAATATAAACTATACATAAACATGTGCATCATTTGGGAAAAAATTTCATCACCAATATTAATATCAAATTCGATTTAATTATTATAAATATAAAATTTCCGTTTAGTTTTATCTGTCGGAGGAAATGTTTGCCTCTCAAAACTTTCGATAGTATTGAAACTCTTTTAGATATTAAAAATAATCTATACATAATAAAAAAATTATATATATATTTTAAAATAATATATAAATATATCAAATGAAAGATCCAGAAAAACAAATATCTATAATT
Source organism: Clitarchus hookeri (assembly GCA_002778355.1). Lineage (NCBI taxonomy): Eukaryota > Metazoa > Arthropoda > Insecta > Phasmatodea > Phasmatidae > Clitarchus > Clitarchus hookeri. The sequence continues at coordinate 16,467 of NQII01012017.1, forward strand.
AAACTACTCATCGAAACATTTAGAAATTAAAAAAAAAACAGGCGTTCGAGTATGAGAAAAATAAAGAATTGCCTTTAATAAACGAATTAAAAAATATTGGTAAAACAAAAGTTGAAGAAGTAGCAGAAGAAAAAGAATCGGTTGCAAATTTATTTTCTGTTGCTGCAAAAAATTTAAGATATCCACCAACACCACAGGAAACCTCATTCGAAAAATTTTTATTTAATGATTAACACGATCAAAATGTTTCATCTATATCTGGAATCGAGCCATTAACAATTAATATTGGTAAAGATATTTCTCAAAAAATTAATGTCATTAATGACAAGTTTGGTTTAAGAGGTATTGGACAAAACATTTTATAGGTGATACACGAGTAAGTATGAATAATAACAAATTATATGTTAAAAATAAAGAGTAAGCATTAACAAAAGGCCTTTCTAATTTGTAAACAAAAATTAAAAAAAAAGGATATTGAAAACAAATATATCAATGACGATTATGGTAGTTTTACACAAATAGCTTATTTGTTATATCAAAACTATAATCCAAATAAAAAGTTAAATAAAATAAAAGTTTGGAAATATAAACCCTTCTATGAAAAATATATTAAAATGCCATCATCTTGGTCACAGCCATATACACCAGAAAAAACATTCATCAAGAGTGCCAAAATCTGGTGAAGGAATTAAAAATATTATAATTTACCAAAATAAATTATACGGATGAGTGATGTAAGAAAATTAATTGATAAATTATTAGTTATTCATGGGGAAGAAAACGCTGGTAATAAAATTTAACAAAAAAGTTCATATTATGAATATTTAAAATAATAAATTATCTGATTTTGTTTTCAATAATCGTAAAAGAATTCCATATCTTATAAAAAATTTAAATGTTATTCCTTACTATTTTTGGAATTCCAGTTATTAAGGAAAAGGAATGATCAATTATAGATTAACTAATTTAAATTTACCATAAATGCATTTGCCTCATTATAATTATTGTGGTTCTTTAAAAAATTAGATGAAAGACTTAAAAGAGGCGATAAAGGAATAATGAACTTTATGAAGCCTGTAAAAATCACGATATTGCTTGCAAAGATCATAAAGACTTAAAATCAAGACATGAAGCTGATAAAAAATTACAAAAAGAAGCTAAAGAAATAACATTAGATAAAGAAACTCCAATTAATTAATTAATTGCTTCTGCATTCTTTTGGTAAGTATGTTTATTAAAAGAAAATTAGGTTGGATAATTAAAATTCGTTAATAAAAAAATTTAGATATATAAAAAATTTTATACATAAATTAAGATAAAAATATAAATTTTGATATTCCTGTCAATAAATTAAAATATTTGGAAATTAATAATTATTTAACAAAATATCAAATTGAAAATAAAAATAAAAATTGATGGAAAAGGATTTTTACTGACTTTATAATTTCCAATAATTAAAAAAATTATTGAAAGTAAATACTGGTTCTGGTTTAAAAACTGGTGGATTTTTATCTTGCATTCGCTGTTTTAGGAGCACTTCGAAGTTTAGCAGCTGGTGCAAGCGCGATTTGTAATTCTGTTGAACAAATTAGAAAAAATAACCAAGAATTTGAAGAACAAAGAAGGCATTATTTAGTTATATAAAATAAAATTGCCGAAGGAATTGTAGCAAAGGAAATAAGAAAAGGAAGACAAGAAAATTGAAAATAATGCCATTATCAAATATCGATATAACAATTATGTAAAAAATTAAACACAAAATATCAGAAATGTTTATACTGTGCTGAAGCACAAATAATTAAACACAAACAAACTATTTTAATTATATTTTGGCAAAAAATTTATAATAACTGGTAGCACCATAAAGAGGGGTTCGAACCTCTTACAATTCATAAAATTGATCATCACAAACATTTTCAGAATCCAAAAAATGCGTATTAAATGATGCTTTGTTTGAAAATGAGGCATACAAACAGTCTATTATAAGCTTAATAACTTTAAAGCAGAATTTTTTTATTTAAATGCTGAATGTATTAATAACAAAAAAAAATAGTGAAAATCAAATAAAATTGTTGACCTAAATAGAAAACTTGATAACATAATAAATAGTTTGTAATAATTTAAGTATATCAAGAAAAATATTGTATAAATGGATATTTATGGCGATTCATTATTTTACGAACTGGCATTAAAAATTTATGGCAATGAAAACAAAAGTTTGATAATTATTGCAAATCCAATTGCTACAAATTCTGCTGTAAATTAATAATATTTCAATCGAATAGAGTACAAACAATACATTTATCAAAAAAATTAACTACTGGAAAAACTAATCAATATTTTAAATTGCATAATGGATTAAGCTATTTTTATTTATATTTGGTTGTAGGGTTTTAGAAGTAATACAGATATTTACGATTCATCAATTTTAAAAATGGTTAGAAGTTGCCAAGATATAGATTTTTCAAAAGTATTGCCTATAAAAATATAAATCAAATAACATTTTAATTATATGATGGAATTCAAATCGCTGAAGGACTTTAAATTGATATTTGTATGTTTACAGTTTTTAAAGAAATATAAAATATATATAAATGGATAACACTTGGCATTTAAAGTGTAAATAACAAATAATAACATTAGAATAGAGAATACATCTGATGGAAAAAATGAGAAAAAAGTAGATGTATATGTGGATCTAGAAAATGATCATTTTTAAAATCTGGAGGGAAAAAATTTAAGCATTCATGAAGGCATGAACGTATCATTAATGAGTTATTTAAACCAGTAAGGAGTACTTTTCCTTGAAGAAAGTAATTTAATATGGGATAGATTATCAATGGCAAGCCGATTTCATTCAAATGAATTCTGGAGATTAAAGTGGAATTTCCAAGTTAAATAGAGGAAATAAATATATATGAACTATTATCGATGTTTTTTCTAAATATGCAATTGCTATTCCAGTTAAAAAATAAATCTGGTTATAATACTATAAAAGATTTGAACCAATTTCTAAAACAAGAAAACCAAATAATTTACAAACAGATAATGGTTTCAAATTTTTAAAGAATTAATGAAAAATGTATAGTATCAATCATTATTCAACATTTAGTGAACTTAAAACTAGTGTTGTCGAAATATTTAACAAAATGTTAAAAAATAAATAAAATGTGTGAATATTTGCTTTGAATGGCAACTATATATGTGTTGAAATATTATATGAATTAATTAAAGAATATAATAATACTAAACATAGAAGCATTAAAACGAAATCAATCCAGGTTAATAAAATTAATAAAGTAAGACGGAAAAATCCAGCGGCAAAAATTTACCCTCAGAAAATAATGAAAAAGATGTTGAAAAATCCTGACGGGATAACCAACCCATCTGAAAAGATGAAAATAATATTTTAAAATCCAAGCATTAAATTATTGGCATCGGAACTCAAAAATGAAATTGTTAATATAGTTAGAATTATTGAAATGAAAAAAATATTTGAAAAAGATTATACTGCAAATTGGGCAACAGAATTATTCAAAATTGATAAAGTTTTAATTTATGACTTTCCAACTTATATTTTAAAAGATATTATTAATTAAAAAAACACAAGGAAATTTTATGAAAATGAAATTTTGAAAACTAATTACCCAGATCAATATTTAGTTCAAAAAATTTTAAAATCAAAAGGTGATAACATTTTTGTTAAATGGTTAGGATTTTATAATTCACATAATAGTTGGATAAATAAAAATTTTATTTTTTTATATAATATTATTTGTTTAAAGAGTTTAACTGCTGGTTACTCTCTTAAATTTAACTAAATTTAATTTCTCTATTAAAATAATTTATATATAAATTGAACATAAAAAAAGAGTAGCTCTCTTATTTTATTTAACACTTTTACATATATATCAAAATATTATAAAGAAATCAAAATAAGCCAGCAGCTTATAGTAAAATTAAACCTCATAAAATTAAAACTCTAAATTATTAAAATATTAGTACATATTTATATTATAATATAAATATATAATATTTCAGCTACTACATTTCTACATTGTTTACACTTTCTACGTTGTATTTTTGGTATTTTAGAATTTTTAATATTTTATAAAATTAAATATTATTATAAATTTTACTATGGAATTTCAGGGTATGGTTTTCTAATTCCTGGAAAAAAAATATTTTATAAGTTTTATGATAAATTTTTTTGTTATATAAATGAAATATTTAATATTA
>NQII01012018.1:0-19272 GCA_002778355.1 Clitarchus hookeri
TCCTTGGGCTAATGCGTTTTACTCAGGATTAGCGTGGATTGACTCGGTAAAGAGCTTTACGGACTTAGGTGTTATTTCATAAGAAGCATATATTTACATTTATGTTATTGTATTGTATGCATGTCCTCAATCATCTGTTTACGGACCAGCCAAGCGCTATAAAAATAAAATGCTAATCAAGAACTAATGTTAAAATCACAAAAAATTTCTCGTGAGGTAATTATGAGTTCGTAGTTGTCTTGTCTGTTCTGTAGTGTCAGGTGAATACTGTAAGGTCCGCCACAAGTACTAGTGGCTCGCCACCTTAGATACCGGCGCTTTGGTCGCCGGCACGGTCCAGCTGGTATTAGTGACGGCCCGGCTGTGTACAAACTGTTGCAAATATATTCTGCGTGCATCGGCAAACGCGCAGCTGATTATACGGAGATTAATGTTTCAGCATGGCGTACAGTGGTCTATTTTTGATGCTAGCCGGACAAAATGGTAAATTCGAAAAGTCTGGAAACTATTTTAAGAAGCAGATAAGTGTATCGGATGAAACAGCGTTTTCTAATAACACATATGGTGTGCCTAGGAGAACGTGATAGGGAGCGAAGAAGCTACTGTGCCTGGTGTCCTGGTTGGTATTCTGGGTGCACATAGGTTCGTTTCTGAGTCTCTGTTATAATCATATATATCACCATAGCCAAGAAAACTTCATATCGCCTTGAAAAGCAGTGTTCCAACGTACGTTGAAAACCATTAATGTATTTCTTATTTCAGAATTGGTTATAACTAGCATTGGTAAATTAATTGCGAGTCAAGTCAACTTAAATCGGAACACTTTTTATTTCATTCAGGGTTCCAAAAAAAGTTTCACGAGGTATCGCGTAAAGTATAATGCAAACTGACTGACTATAAGAAGATGTATAACATTTTGGCGTCGCATCCCGCCCGTTAAATTAGCACTCGTTTATTTCTGAAGCTATATACGTGTCTTTGGGAGCATGTTGTGTGCTGCAAAGACTAACATGGTCAATGGCCGCAGCTGGGGACCCTTTTCAAGATGGAAGGTGAAGTTGATGGTACAGCTGAGTGTCGCTGGTCTGCGCCGCTGGCCTTGGCCCGCCCCGCGCGAGCGGGCGGAAGAGAAGGACAGAGTAGTGATATGATAGCGGGGCGGCAAGTCAATGGAATGTTCTGAATGACAAGCGAGCGACAATCCTACCAGTGTTTTGAGTTAAGGCATTCTGCCGCGATAACCCTTTGGTGGCTCGCCGCTTCGAACCTTAGGCGGATAGGATTTCAGCGTTTACCTGAAGACTGCCCTGGATTACTGGCCTTGTTTCTCTCAGTGTAACTCCGGGTGCGTTGAATCTTCCAGGTGGTCAAAGCGACTGATATAAAAGCGTGACAGGCCTCCGAGCCGGGGAGTAGGACGAGTTTCAGCGATAGAAGACGCGCGAGAAGAGAAGTGGATGGCGGGAGGAAAATCTGCGACTGCGAGCATGAGAGCAGTGAAGAGTGCGACTGTAGTCTGGACTATTGGACTGGATGCGTGAGTGAAAGACATTACAAATGATGGCAACAGATAGACTGAACTTGTGTTAATGATGAGTACGAGTTAATTGACTCTTACCTAACTCAGTCATTAAGAAGGATGTTAATTAGAGTTGAAATATACATTAAATATTGCGCGCACTGTGAAATAAAAAGAGTAATCGTGGAGACAGATAATTTAATGCTGTAAATAATAGCTGTGTGAATAAATTAAAAATCAAATTTAGTTATTTTATTTTTATTAAAACCTCCATCCCTCACGAACTCAGATAAGCCCCGCAGGCATTTATGTAACATTATGTTTCAGCCTACTTTCCGACCAAAAACAAAGGCTTATTCAGTTAACCGCCAGTATTTTTTTGTCATTCTTCCTCCTAACAAAATAAATTCAACCATTGCATTTAATTTCTCCAAACTGGTTCTAATAGTGTTTAGGGAGAACTTCAATCTTTTGTCTTCTTCGATCACAAAGAATGTTAATGTTTTTTTATTTTTTTTCAAATTGGCGGCCTGCCCAAATTTATTTAATGCAATGGCATATCTGGGACATTATTGAACCTATTTAAACCAAACTTGACATGTTAATAATCCCTAATATGAGAGCTGAATTCGCGTATTAATAGCGTTTTGTCCACCATTTTGTAAGGTAGCCTTACCTGAAAAGTAACTTATTTTTCTTATCTTAGAAACAATTCAGTCGATTGCCACCAAATTATTCAGAAGTGCACTGTTGAAATAAGTCATCGAGATTAAAAAATAGCGGTCTCATAAATAATTTTGAGTGAGATATGTGTACAGAAAGATTTCGCCAATTTGACTCAATCTTGATCTTTCGCCCACCACTTTGATAAAAATAATAAAGCACGTATGTTGTATATCGGGGATAGTTAAAATAATTACCAAATTTGTTCTGAAAGTAATAATTTAAACAATGACTAAATTTTGTGATACATAAATGGGTCAATAAATTATTTTTATAATTGTGGTCTTATTGAGCTTTTATTAGTAAATGCCAAATTTCTGAAAACAGCTCATTTAAAACCAAAATTTAGTATAATAGCGACAACTGAGAAAAATAAACATTTTTCAGAAATTATTTTGAGAATTTGTGTTACCTGAAAAAGATACTTATATTTATTCTGCTTAAGTTAAAAAACATCTGGGTTATCTAAAAGTCTAAATTAAATTGATTGAATAAATAAGTTTGGCAAATATATGTTAATTGGTTATTTCAGTGACATAGTATATTTCATGGCATTAATTTTAAAGCAATGAAATAAAAACAATTCGTTTTATCTTTTCAAGTAATATAGTTCTAATTATATGATTAACGACACATATTTTTATGGTTTTTACATTATTTTACAGAAATTGAACAGGTCAACACACGGCAGCAGCTGTTCGGCATTGTTTAATATATATTTAACATTCCAACCCAAAAAAAGGACTACCGCACCTAATATTGTCAGTTATCGTATCATACAGTAGCACTACTTGCGTGTAACACATGGTGGGAATCGGTTAATTATACAAAGTTAAATTAAAATAGATTACATAGTTTCGTAGACATAACACGAAGCTAAAAAGGTATGTATATCTTCCATTCTGAAAATAAGTGTCTGTCACATAAAAATATAAAATCATATGGTCTACAATAGCACAACGTCTTCGCCAAATTAGGTAAGAATCGGTTCATTGTTTCCCGATATATAATACAACAACTTAATTTTTCCATGTGGAACTATCTTACAAAATGGCGGGGAAATGAGACTCCGTATAAACTAATTTTATGGTTGTAATAGATACTGCCAGCATACATAGTTAAGGCCCGACTTCACCCCTTTTGCAGAAGTTCTTCGTTTTCGCATCATAATTTCGGATTCATAGTAATTACTGACAATGTACGATTATAGAAAATTTAACATTTTACGACCTGTTTAATATTTTTGCCCTTAATTTTAATTGTGTGTTATCTGCTTGCTGTAAAAAGTCGAGAAATTATTAATAAAATATAAATATGTTCTCGGGTTTTTAGAACAAGCAGACAACACACAATTCAAATTACGTACAGGAATATTAGACAAATCGTAAAATGTAAATTTTCTATAATCGTATATTGTCAGTAATTTCTATGATTCCGAAATTAAAACGGTAAAACGAAGAATTTCTGTTAAATGGGTATATCCAAGCCCTAAGTTGAAATTTGTTTCGTAAATAAAATATACTTAGCTAAACATGTGATATAGCCCCATTTTGAAAATAAGAGCCTGAACTACTTAAAATATACTAGTTTACCCCACCTGCTGCAGTAATATTTGATTTGGTAAGAATCGGTCAATTTTTTCACGAGATATGACACAAAAACTTTAATTGTTCGTGTGGCGCTATCTTAAAAAATGGTGGACACAAGTTTCTATGTTGTGGCATATATGATGCTTGTAATAGATACTATGAGCATGCGAAATTTAGTCGAAATGGGTTAAACGGTATTGTAGATATACCACATAACCCTAACATATTGATATTACTGCCATTTTAAAAATAAGTGCTTAATCAATTTAAATCGCATACATTTATGTGACCTACCATAGTGTTAGTTACCTGCCAAATTTGGCTAGAATTGGTTGAGTAATTTTCGAGTTATAACATAAAAGCTTCATTTTCTCATGTGATTAAATCTTACAAAATGGCGGACAAACAACAATATCCATCTCTAAAGCCAATGCTAACATTGTGCACTGCCAACATACAAAATGTTGTTTAAATCACTTTAATGGTTCCCGAGATATGACATAATACTACACATTTCAAAATGCCCGACATTTTTAAAGTAAACCCCAGCTTGGCCGAAAACTATAAAAAATTCGGTTTATTCTGATTTCCTTACTACATGTGTACCGAGTTTGGTGAAATTCGGTTAACGCGTTCAAAATTGAAAAAGAAGGGGTTGGAGGGTGAGAACGCATGCATAGACACTAACCCACACNATATGACATATCACTACACATTTCCTAATGCCCGACATTTTTAAAGTAAACCCCAGCTTGGCCGAAAACTATAAAAAAAATTAGGTTTATTCTGATTTCCTTACTACATGTGTACCGAGTTTGGTAAAATTCGGTTAACGCGTTCAAAATTGAAAAAGAAGGGGTTGGAGGGTGAGAACGCATGCATAGACACTAACCCAAACACACAGACAGGAAAGTGATCTCATAAGCCTCTCTTTGCTTCGGAAAGTAGGCTAGAAACCTTATTCTCTGCCCAGTAGCTGTTACGAACATGTGTTGTAGAAGTAACTATGTCTGACGAATCAGAAAATAACGATAGTATAAATAGTGTCCAGGCAAACCTACGCCTTATATCATTTTTTTATGTTTTAAGTTTGTTAATGCTATTTAAATAATTTTGACATAAAATTGACAAATAATGTATGTATGTACATATGTAATGACAGTGGTTCAGGATGTATTTAAACAATTTTAAGCTATTCTTCTCCGTTAACATTATTATAATTCTAGACAAACTTATTATATTACGATAATGCAGTATTTTGGATTAAATTTTAGTATGAAAATGGAAAAATATATCATATTTACAATAGGACTGCTTTTTTTTTAAAAGAAAAACTAAATTTAGTCCTGCTAGGGAAACGACATAGACCACTGTGCAGCATGAGGTTGCGCGCGCAGCTACCTCTCCCCTCGCCGCGCCGACCAAACCCCGCTCCACGTAGTCACCCGCCAGCAGTCGTGGCGCTAACAACAGCTAGTTAGTACAGGTGTACTTTCGCAATGTTATTTTTTTAAATATAACAAGCTAGAAAAACCATGGCGGCGAAGGTTCCCCTTAATCACGTGAGCATAATTTATATCTGCATGCATGTATAAGTTATATCACCGATGTCATTGCGGGTATTATAGTTTTCAAATTGTGTCACCTAGGACACAAATGTGTTATATGTTGATCATATTGGCAAATTAGGCCTAAGCGAAATTAACTTATTTCACGTGTATACTTAACATACATGCTTTCTAAGGAGCACGTGTTTTAAACAAATTGTCTTGATACAGCCGTAGCAGGAATTCGCATGTCACTAATGACTAGGAAATTTTTTATTTAAAAAATAATTAGTACTGTAAAGACAAAATCTTGCACATTTTTATTTTTTGCCCCCTCGTTTATCTGCTTAACGAAGTAAAATTGTATTTAGACAACATATATTATTTCATAATATTTGAGGTATACAGTACTCATATATACAGGCTCATAATGGTGTTTTGAAATACCGAAATTATCTAGGTTATATAATTTTTTAAGAAAGTGAAAGTGCAAATGAGAATATATCAATTTAACTGCGATTTCAAGCAGCCACGTTTGTCTTTGTTCCATGCCGGACATTCCTGCATCCATATGGTGTCACCTTTAAAACGTACATCTCGTACACTTTCAACTGTTGATAGTACATTTCCTGTGTTGGGTCATTCTCGGGAGATAAGCCATAGTTGCCATGACTTCTGAATCAGCGCTCGTAGCTTATTTTTGGTTAATCTGAACTTTTACTTATAATATGTCAACAACTTATAATATTTAATTTATAATTAATATGAGTAAGAACAGAGACAAACTCGAAGTGTTGGTAATACCTAGTAGCAAATAGATCTTATGTAAAATATTACATTGAATGTGCAGGGACGCGATGCAATGATCCTCTAGTGTATTATTATAGACTTGGTTAAGTTTTGTTAAAGTTAGGCGGAAGAATACCCTGTAAGTATAACTTAAGCAGAGCTTCAGGAAAGTTGGAAGTAACCGAGAATGGTCGGCGTGATTTGCGAAAATCACGCCAGTCGGTCACCTAGCGCTTGAGATGTGTTGCAGCATTTTTGAAACATGCGTTTTTTTGACGCCACTATTTAACGTACGTCCAATAGCTTTCAGCGTCCAATAAAATGACAGGGTCGGTGCTGAAATTCACGAAGTTCTACGATCACGAAGAAACGCTGCGCACTAGTCGAGTGAATTGCGTGTGAGTCGATACAGTTTTACATACTGTACGCCTGCCGACGTCGCCCGTATAGCACTTCACCGAGTTTTGCTCCACTCACAAACACAGTCCTCACTAGACGACCGCCTTCAGTCGAACACAGGAACATATCTCTTAATAATGGCAGTTGAAGCAAATACATGCGAAATTCTAGTCTAGACCACTGTCAAAAATTGTGAAAACTATAGACATCAGAGGGTACGACCTACTTTTATCGATTTTTATATCACTGTAACGTAAATCTAACATTTTCTACTGCAAAAATTACTTCTCTTTACCAATAAATGTTATAAGTGATGAGTTTTAAACTTTCGTTGCCCTTTTCTATGGCGGAAGCATGCTGCTAATAAATTCTTTTTACCACAATATTTTCCAATCTTTTTAGGCCTGGAGGGGATATGGGGGAGAGGGGGTGGCAAAGCAGTCCCCTCTCCTCCTGTTCTTCCAATCTAGAGCCGCCAATGAGCTTATAGTTTTTTCGGCACGTACAAGTAAACACATCTTCTGAAAGAACGAGGTCAACCACGAGAGTACCTTATTTAAAAAATAAATTTCATTTTCTACAATAAAATTATATCAATCACCTTGTTCGTGTGCAGCTTTTTATTTGTTTAATCATACATTAATCTTAATTTTCGATTAGTATAAAATACTTTGTCTTATTAGCTAGCGTTTGTAATTTAATTAGGTAAACCACATGAGATATAATTTATTTTAATAACTTTATCGGTTTTCGGTATTCCGCTCGCGCTGAATGCCACAAAATGTTAGTCATATTTTTACTCTCGCGGGTGCGTGCGTGTGCGTGTGTGTGTGCCTCTCTCTCTGTCTCTCTCTCCCTCTCTCTCTCTTGCCACACAGCTACACCTTTGCGCAGAACGCGGCGGACCATGACCGATGTTTGGACCACAACTCAGGTCTCGGGTTATAAACAGAAGCTGGTCATTGCGTATGTTGTATGTCCCCTCCACGGACAGTCTGAACAGTAGTAGAGTGCGCGTATATTTTTTATTTTAAGATTACACGCATAAAATTTCTCAGAATAATTTAAATTTTTTTTAACTCACTTAATACACCAAGGTAGGCGTAGACGCCAAATTGACATAAGACCCAAACTCCGCAAAATAATGAGATAAATGTTGGTGGGGGGAGAGGGCTCTCTAAAGCTAAGATAAACAACTTCCTAAGCCACGACAGTGAACCGCTACTTCAGCAGTGGTTGCCAAAACTATCAGGATTGAACACTAGTTTAGCACAACTGATATCATAAACACGTGCTTTGTAAATGTATCGCACTTCCCAGTAGCAAGTTCCAATGTGACGGAGACATACGGCAGGGTTGTCCAACTAGCGGCCCGCGGGCCACATGCAGCATTCGTCGACTGGCCCGCAGGCAAAATATCTTCTCAGACCTTTCATATCTATACATATTATAACACTCAACGTCTCTATGTCTGTCTGTCTGTTAGTGCGCTTATCACTCGAGAACAACTTATCCGATTTACATGTTTTTTTTTATTCATAGCGATGTTCTCTGGCCAGGTTTTAGTATATATTTTGTTACGTAAAGTAACATAAGGCATAAGCAGTGACGATAATAGTGAATCTAGTTGGAAAAAGGTTTGCCGCCAGCGCGCGCTCTTGCAATACGCTGTCTAAACCGTTAAAAATAGAACAATATCATGTAGTAAAGAATTGTGTAGAATTAAAAAGACCTAAAAAAACCTCCGCGGCAGCATATATCTATCTATAACAGAGAAATACTAATAAGCGTTCTTACAATTTAATTTCTCAATAAATAAGATAAAAAATGTTCTATACAGCATACAATTCCTGCCTATACTTTAAGAGATGTCAAAAGTTTTGTGAAAAAGTAATTTTCCGCGAGTCGGTTGACCATACGTGGAGAGCCATGATGACGACGAGTTNAGTCACGTGTGCTGGGCCGGCAGTCAGTCGGCTCGCTTCGCTAGTAACAAACTAATCACGTTCGAGTATGTACGTGTATTTATTACGAGTCCACCGTGAATTTGTCTTTTTAAAAAAACCTAAACAATATATACGTATATAAGTGCAGTGCAATACCCTAAGTTAATACCAGCTGGAACTATGAACAGCCTTGTAATAAAATGATATATTAATTAATGTTTTATATATCTTCCCGTATATAAAGTATAGTCAATTCGCGGTATCTTCACACTTTTTGAACAAAACGTTTGAACAATTACTCCATGTGCGACGTCTGGTTGTTTCCTATATACCGTACGCTATGCATCGCAAGCTTTTAATACTTTGTTAAAATAAAAGTATCTTATTTTTGGTTGAATTGACGTTTTACCAGTATTTTATATATTAATTAAAACATTCAATTTATAATTAATATGAATAAAAACGGGAATAAAGCAGGTGTGCTGGTAATTCCTAGTAAGAAATAGTTCTCATGCAAAATTATATTCAACTGAGTGCGCACGAACGCGGCGCGTCGTCCCTTTCGTGTAGTTATCTAGACCTAGTTAAGGTTTGTTTGCACGAGGCGGAGGAATACCAAGAAAGTAGTGCTTTAGCAGGGCTTCAGAAAAGTATGAAGTAACCGCGAATGGATTATAACTATACATAAGTGACTGTTAAATGAGTGTGTCTCGTCAAGCATTATAATTACTTGTAAGCGGCCCAATGAAATTAAATGAATAGCCCTGATATAAGGTATTCGGGTAATTTTTTTTAATAAAAGGGTGGATATATCGTAAAACTGAACAAACGCCACGTCGCTGTTGCATCACATAATTTGACCAGAACTGCTGGCAAATTGTGTGACAGTGACAGTCGGTCCACCTTACGTAAGTCTGTGGTATGAGCGGCACCTACAGTATCTCTCATCTCTCCGCAGAAGCAATAATTCCACATTAAACTGGACAGATACAACACGCCATATTCTGACGACAATTTTTGCTTTCGCAGTAAACCGGCAGGGTCACCACTTCATGAAGAAAGTCATTTTTGTTTGTCGTCTCTCGTTTTCATAAACAACGAACACTGTTGACGGATGCAGTATACAAAACTGCAATAATGAGAAGCAACATGAAGTTTCCGTTTGCGATAATCCGTGCGACACTGATTTGAGAAAGCTTACGAGACTTGGAGCAGGCATTTTTTCCTGCAGTATTTCATCCAATATAAAACTAGGGTTTCTCGTTTTTTTTTTCAAAGAAACTTTTAGTAATAAATATATATTACGCTTTTAGTGAACAGTGAAGTGTGAAACTTTACTGAACAATGATCGTAGTTTTGCTACAGAACTACGTGATTAAGAGCGTTGGCCACGTAAAAATGTGTAATTTTATATCTGAACCACGATATATTCAACTTATAACAATTATCATTAATTACTCGTTCCCCGCGAAAAAAATTGAGAGCATCATTTCCGTAAAAATAAATAGGTATCAAACTTAAAATTTTACTGTTTTGAAAATGTACAAATAATATAAACTAACTCAAGTACAGAAATCAAATGATTCACACCAAAAGAAGATACCAAGAAATACTTCAAAACATCTAAAAAATCTTCAAAGGAATGGTTTTTGCTATTTAAAAAATTGCTGAAAGTAAGGAAAATCTTGCATATGTTTAATTTGTGACCCCGGGATTTTCGTAGTATAATTTTTGCAGAGCATACCTTAAAATGAATTACGACACGATCTTTCGGTTACCATAGTTATATTTTATGCAAATAGTTTGATTTAATTTATTTGTACATCACGAAAACAGTAAAATTTTTACTTTGGCATGTCATCCAAAAAAAAATAAACCTCTCTTATGGAAAAGTAGCAAACAATGTCTACAAGTTTAACAGTACGGTATGTGGTACAAACAATAACAAACTGTTTCATGGCAAACGCCCCAAAATATAAATAACATAGGATTAAATAACGAATAGCTGTTAGCGAGTACCAGGCACGGTGTAGGGAGCATGAAATTGAATATGGGGTAGAGTGTGCATATCATCTGCGCAGTGAACATCAACACTGAACTGCTTTTCTTCCAACACGTCTTTCAAAACGACCTGATTTGGACCAAGTTTGGCACATGCTTCGATTAAGGTGGAATATCAGACGCCGTATTTGCTCGTAATTTGCGTGCAGAGCTATCCCATCCCTTAAGCGAGGGCAAATACAAGCGAAATTGCACGCACGCAGTCAGGCCCGGCCTAGGGCGCACAATGCCAGGGGGCGCACGCTAAAAAAAATATATGTTTAAATAACAAAGAAATGTTTATGACGAGTTAAAAAAAATCTTCATTTTATTTTCTTTTATACAGTTTATTGGTGTTCGTAATTATTGTTGATTGAAGTTGCGTGTAGTTTTGCAATGAGCTACAGTAGGCGTAGACACGTAGACAGTGGCGTAGAACGTGTGACTCAGGTCTATCGCACGCGCAATCGGTCACCATACATCAGTCAGTGCTTCGTTCGAATACGACGGTCCGCTCTGACTTTTAACATGTAACTTTTTTTATGGTGCAGCGTGAGTTCGTTAAAATAATTATCGTAGTGTTTTTAAATTGTAGTGTCTGTGTCCACAATGAGCCATAAACCAAAACCTGAGTTTTAAAAAAAGCGTGAAGAAATGAAAAATTTATAAAGCAGATTCCTAAAATAACGTCCTTTTTTTCACGCACTGCTGAGTGTGGAATTGTGAATGACAATACAAACAACACTGAAAATTTACCGTCTGTTTCTTCTATCACTTCTAAATTCGAGGAAGTTGCTTGTGAAATCGATCCGGCACAGGCTGTTTTTGGAAAATGGGAGAACTGACGTTGTTTTCAGTTCGGGTCCGGCTTTATGGAATGTAAATGAACAACTACGAGAGTATGTGTGCACTAAATATGTGATACAAAATAACGATTTAGACTTTAATCAGTCTAAAAGACAATATTCAGATAAAGTTCGTTGTCTGTCCAAGGGCTTGTTTTTCAAAAACTTCAAAATGGTGAAACGAAAAACAGAAAATGGCTGGTTTATTCACCATTAAAAGGATGCGTTTTCTGTGTCCCATGTATGCTATTTGGACAGTCTGATACGACGGGCGCATTTTCTACCGGATTCAATGACTGGAAAAATGCTATTCAACGAATGTTATAACACGAAAACAGTTTAAATCATAAAAATAACTTATGAAAATTAAAACTTAGGGGTGGTTTGAAAGTCCGTGTTGATGTTCAACTTAGTGAGGTACTCGAACAAGAAGTCCACTCCACTATTGGAGGGAGATACTCAAGAGAGTAGTGGCGGCAGTTAAATATCTAACTGTTCAAGGCTGGCATTACGTGGAACACATGAACACTTAGACAGACTTGATAGTCGAAATTTCCTCGGACTGTTGCAATTTCTGGCCGAATTCGACCCTTTTATGGCAGAACATTTAAGGCAATATGGTGACAAAGGTTCCGGAAGCACGTCTTATCTTTCTAATACAACATATGAAGAACTCATTGCTTTTATGGCAGACAAAGTTAAAAAAACAGGTTTAAAAGAAGTTAATGAAGGTAAATACTTTGGTATGGTATTAGATTCCTCACCAGACATTTCACATGTGGACGAACTGACTGTGTTTACTCAGATATGTTGCCAATGATGGCGTGCCGATTGAAAGGTTTATTGGTTTTGTGCCAAATGTTGGACATAAAGCTGGAGAAATTGTCAACACAGCCCTGNTGTTTTGTGCCAAATGTTGGACATAAAGCTGGAGAAATTGTCAACACAGCCCTGGGACTCTTTAAGAAATTTAATTTTGACATTTCTAATTGCATATGCCAGGCATACGACAACGCCTAGCATATGTCTGGCGTGTATACCGGCGTTCAAGCTCGTATCAAGGAACTTGGTCCTCTNTTTCACATGTGGACGAACTGACTGTGTTTACTCAGATATGTTGCCAATGATGGCGTGCCGATTGAAAGGTTTATTGGTTTTGTGCCAAATGTTGGACATAAAGCTGGAGAAATTGTCAACACAGCCCTGGGACTCTTTAAGAAATTTAATTTTGACATTTCTAATTGCATATGCTAGGCATACGACAACGCCTAGCATATGTCTGGCGTGTATACCGGCGTTCAAGCTCGTATCAAGGAACTTGGTCCTCTGGCGGAGTATGTACCATGTTCAGCGCATTCTATACGTTTAATAGGGTCTTGTGCAGCAGAATCATGTACAGAGGCTGTTTCATTTTTAGATTGCTGCAGGAACTTTTTAATTTCTTCAGTGCCTCAACACAGATGGGCCATCCTACAGAAAAAGTGTACTCTACAACTACTAAATCTATCCAAGACTCGATGGTCTGCTCGTCACGACGCCTGCCGAGTTGTAAATGAAAACAGAGAAGGCTTTTTGGAAAGTTTGAATGAAATTGCTAATGACAGCTAGGAAAGACCCTCAACAAGGAATGATGCCAGTGCTTTAAAAGAAAAGTTGAGTTCCCTTGAGACTACATTCATGACGATTTTATGGGGTACCATAATGGAAAGGTTTAATAAGGTGAACATAAAACTGCAGTATGAAACCACAGAGCTAGGGAAGATTATTACGTAAAAGGAAGATACCTACACAGTTTGGTGAATATGGTGGACATAGCAGCGATATTACATTTACAGGATCTGAGAACTTTCGTGTCAACACTTTCAACTTTGTATTAGATATCTTATATTCCGAACTCAACAGACGTGAAAATAAATATACTCAGCTCCATAACCGGTGTGGATTTTTCGAGGTTATTAAAGGACTGGAAGCCTCAGAGCTTGCACNAATCACCAAACATGCACGAGAACTATTGAGTTTGTATCCCTAAGATCTTGAGCCTCTTCTTGTAGATGAGGGTTTACATTTGAAACCCTTTTTGGTGCAAAATACTGACAAAGGAAAAACCCAGCACGACCCTAACTGACATTAGCAAGGTTTTGCGTCATTTTGATGCAGTTGACATCCATCCAAACATTGACATTGCCTTAATGGTTCTTAGTGCTCCTGCCACAAACTGCACAGAAGAGAGATCCTTCTCCACTCTTCGTCGTGTGAAGAACTATTTAAGACCTTCAACCAGCCACGAGAGATTGACATCATTAGCCCTGCTCACCATCGAGGGAAGGCCGACTCAAGAGATGCCGTACGATGACATCATAGACACATTCGCTCGAAGAAGAGCAAGTAGGAAGGCTTTATAAATGGACTTTGAAGGCAAATAGTACTACAAATAACAAACAGTACTCATTGTTATTGTTTCTTGAATTTTTTTAATAGTTTGATCAAGTGCAGTACGTTCCTTTTCAATCTTGTTACATGAGTAAACTTATCATTAAACTAATTTTGCAAACTCTCTGATATCCATATTTGAAGGAAACTTCGATATTTAATTTTAAATTTCAATCATGTATAATGCATACATGTATTTATGTGTTGATAGCTATCGAATAGATTAAACTTATTTCCAATACCTTGCTGGGCNGGACCCTCAGTATCCGAGGAGCGCTACCCTGGCTGTGTACCGCGGCCTCTGACATCCTTATGTGTCAGGGCGAGTATTTAAGTAGCAACATAAAATGTGTTTGTTCATCTATACATAAGCGGAAAGAGGTGTTGCCTATTTATATTATTTAGGTTATGAAAATAAAATTAACATCACCAAAAAATTAATTTTTGCATTGTTATTACTATTTTATTAATAAGTTTATAGGAAATATAAATGTAACGTGGCTTGTGAATATCAATGCAAAGAAATTTGTCACAGAGTTCAATTAGATAGACCTGTGACATATCTTAGGGAAACCAACTTAACTTTGGCAAACAAGTATTACTACGTTAGAGTGGTATAAACTGACGAGTTGCAAGTGGA
Organism: Clitarchus hookeri; assembly: GCA_002778355.1. NCBI lineage: Eukaryota > Metazoa > Arthropoda > Insecta > Phasmatodea > Phasmatidae > Clitarchus > Clitarchus hookeri. The sequence goes on from NQII01012018.1 coordinate 14,468, forward strand.
TCAGGCATATATTTTCAGATTGATGGTAATATAAGAATTTTATTTTAAGAGACATGTTCCTTTTATGTCCGTCTTAACCAGGGCCGACTTCATCAAATATATTCGCAAACATATCTAGGAGAAAGTATCATTATTAGTTATGCAAGTAGCTTCTTGTGTTTAAATTATGGAACAGCACCCATAAAAGAAACTATTGACGTATAGTAAATAATAATTGTATTAAAAATTATTTTTGTTTTGTAGTATAGCATGTCAAACAAATTATTTAAACTCATAATATTTAGAGTATTCCTTTTGATAATTTTAATCTGTAAGTAAAAAAGAGAATCAATTAGTGATCGCAGGATATTACACCAATAATTGCAAGATGTTATTTTTACTGTGTTATCTTGAAATTGGAAAATGCTTACATTTGTCAATAACAAAGAAGATTCCTTACTTCTAAAAGAAAACAATAAATTAAGAAAATAGTTAGTAATAAATAACCACGAGTTCTGCTCATATTATTTTTAGTTAAATATTTTCCTTCGGGTTTCATTTAGTACTAATAAGATAAGAATGAGTTAATTTTTTTATTGTACATGTACGAAAACTCAATGTTTTTTACGTACTTGAGTTATTCTTGTAATAAGTTTTTTTTGTTTTGGTGTACTTTAGTAGGCATATTTGTTTATTAATATTTCACGCCACTTGACGTGTTTTTCGTGCTATGCTGTAATACGTTTGTTTCCGGGGTTTTATACACATCTTAAATGGCAAATAATTATTATCCTGTGGTCGTTCGTCGCGCATGGCCGAAATGACGATGTTGATCTTACCTCCCATCGCCATGAATTTCCATTCCGCTGACGTTACGCCTATTATGAAGGGAACCTTCGTAAAGTGTCCTCCTTCCACAAGCTTCCTCGGCGAGTCGGGAAGGAATGCCTCTGGGCCCAGTTCGTAGCTAGGGAAGAACGCCTCGTGCAGAGCTTGATGCAGCTCCTGACAAACCATGTCAAGAACCATACATTATTTCACGATTCGCAGTTAAAAAGAAAGGCCTACATGTACTGAGAAATAAAAATACACATTTAATGCTTTTATTATTAGTTTTTTAGGGATTACATTTTGCATACCATTTCATGCCTTTGTGCCGAAATTCTGGACTACATTCTGAACATTGTTGAATGTAATGAGACCCAGGTGAGAATAATTGACACTGGAAGACGCTGTGTATTTCCAATGTCATTAAGAAATTAATGTTCCAGAATATATCAATAATGTTTTGATGCTCATGAAAAAGTGATACATTTTATAGCCATTTCACTTCACAGAATGTGTAAATTGCGATATGCTTGTTCTCAGTACGGTACTCATTTAACATCGTAACTGAAATTTTGATGTAAACTCAGTTTTAATAAGCAAAAAAAAAAAAGCAGTTAAAGTACCTTGTAAGTCGAATGAGAGTTACGTAAATTGTCTGCAAAATAAGAAGAGCGAAACATGACAGGGTTTATGGGTAATGATTGGTAAATGCCCTGTTACCCTTCAGTCAAACGACTTTGTTAATGATTTTTATTAATAGAAACGTAATACACTGGTTACAAGCTCAAATCCTAGACATTCACAAACTTTTACAGGCACAGGATACATATTTTTACAAATTCGGTTTCACTTGATCATATTCCTTCGTAGATGTATTTGGTGTGTATATGTTACATGTTAGGCACATATTAACCTGCCAATTAATAACTCAGCAAATAGCCAAAGCCAATTTTCTATTAACATTATATTTAGCAAATAGTCAGATACTCGCGTGCATAAGCACGCCCGTCTGTCATTTGATAACATAAGAGCAACGATATTAACCCCGTAATTCTATGTATTAATTTTGAGCATAAAAGGCATAAGGAACATATAGTATTCATGCATACTTGCGTTTTTTTTTTTTTTTTTTTACTTTTACTGTTAAGCATACGTAAAATACAAAACCCCACAGTTAGGAAATATTCCTTTTGTTTATTTTTTTATTATTAACAATTCAGCAAGCAAAGCAGAAGTGGGAAGTTATACGGATCAATATATTTGACCTACGTTTTGTTATATGCAAATGTGTTAAATGTAATGGGTATATAAACTCCACGGGAACCAACAATGTAAATATCCTTCCCCACCAATAAGTATATACGTTACACATAACAAGCACAATTGCTATATACATTTGTAACATTCCTAATAATATTTGGGTTAAGTGAGCAACAAAAAAATTACAGATAAACAGATANGGCGGTGGTTCCTCGGCTCGCGCCATAGAGGTTGAAAGACATTTATCACGCTGGCCTTTTATGTCGCAGCAATTTGAAACCCCGTGTAAACAAGTACAAAATACACACATAGCCCTTTTCACTGACAGAAATACGTTTCATTCCAATTACATATATTATTTTAAGGTTATATATATAAATATACAGGATGATTCTAAAATCATGGGACAAACATTGAGGGGTGGTAGAGTTCACTAAAACAAACAATTATTGTATAGGAATATATGGGCGGCAGTGACGCGTTGAGGCACAAACAGAAAAATAACACATGAAATGCAACACATTGTTTATTTACAACGTCACCGCTAAATGCCTTTTTAATACAATGTTTATAATAATTTCTCAAAATTGCTACCACCGACAGTAATGCAAGCTTGGTAGCGTCGGTGGAGTGATTGGCGAACAGATTCAAATACGCCGGGTATTTCACGCACGCCACCATTGTCAGCCAATCACGCCATATGTAGAGGTCGCCAAGCATGCGTGACTGTTGGTGGATGCATTTCCAGCAACTGCTTTAACATTTTCTGTACGGAATCACTCGTTGCTGATAATAACATTTTATGTTTCCGTTAATGTGTTATGTTTTTGTGTTTGTGCCTCAACGCGTCACTTCCGCCCATATATTCCTATACAATAATAGTTTGTTTTAGTGAGCTCTACCACCCCTCAATGTTTGTCCCATGATTTCAGAATCATCCTGTATACACTTGTACCTACATACGAAATAACATACACGGAGGTAGTTAAAAAATAATCTGTCATTTAAATTTTTTACATTTCTGAAAAAAAGTTGTTTTATTTTACAATAAAAGGACAATAAATAATTTTATTTATTTTGACGATGTATAAAGACTAACTTGTTTGGCTTGCAGGTAACTTCTAAACCCATCTTTTCTTCTTTCGAACCTCTGCGTGCCCTTCAATCACACGTGGAAATCAACGCTCACCCCCCCCCCCCCNACCGACCTGAGTTGCGCCAGTTTAAACAGTGCACTTTTATTGAGGCGTTAACATCTCGAATAATTCACTGTCTTAAGAGTCGGTATTTCTGTATGCACTCCAGGGGGTGTTTATGTGAGCGTATATGCATTCGGGGCAGTGATTTCTTTTTAAACATTATTTTTTTTAGCAACGCTCAGTTAACCGCAAAATAGCTACAATTAAGCATTTCTTCTGCGTCAGCACAAAGGTTTTCAGCGTCTCAAAACNGCTCAGTTAACCGCAAAATAGCTACAATTAAGCATTTCTTCTGCGTCAGCACAAAGGTTTTCAGCGTCTCAAAACCAAACAACATCGGAGTAACGTGCCTTATTAATTATCATCAAAGCTTGAATAAATTTGAAAGCACGAGGAGTGTGACCNAAACAACATCGGAGTAACGTGCCTTATTAATTATCATCAAAGTTTGAATAAATTTGAAAGCACGAGGAGTGTGACCGGGGGCACATGCATAACTGTATGTAGTCAAGTCGAAGTGAAATACTATCGCGTGCAGAACATGTATTCACTTGTCAAGTTTTCGTACAGTGTTGTCTATAAAGTTGGTAATTTGAATAGATTTGCTCCGACTTGAATAGAAATATACTATGCAGCTGGTGTCTGATGTCCGTCTACGGCTAACAGGAGAGCGGTGTTGTACGATGGTGTTTCCTAAATCCTAACTGGCATTTAGTTAATAGATTATATCTGCTTACTTTATAATAGATTTGTCAATAGTAAGTTTCGACCACCATTCACATTTCTGGAAAAATATCGGAAAGTTCAAGTTATTTTTAAGGGGGTGAGGATAATGAATAAAGTGGGAGATGTAGAAACTTTACGAAACAAAAAATTTTGTGCAGTGAGAAATTTTTGAAATAATGATTGTTTTGTGGTTTATAAATGGGCTGTGCCAGAAAATTATGTTCACTGTGAAACTGATACTGATAGCGAAATAAACATAGTTTTGTCCCTACCACACCACCACCTCACATTTTCGTATCCTGTGAACGGACCTGTGTGTGTGTATGTACGTGAATGTATGTATGTGTATATGTGTGTATGTATAAATGTATATATGTATAGGGTTAAGGCTTGACTTCCCTAAATTTCGTGTGACGTTCAACAATTGAATATAGTGTATACAAGCATGATACAAGCAATACTTATGGTATTCAACCTGCAAGTGTAACTACTGTAGCCTACTTCCCGAAGGAAAGAAAGGCTTATGAGATCACTTCCTCTCTGTGTGCATGTGCCCCCCCCCCCTCCTCGTCAATAATATTTAGAATGCGTCGACCGAATTTAATTAAACTAGGTTAATATATAGTACATACTTTACAAGGACGCCTGACTTTTATAGTTTTCAACAACGTCAGGCACTTACTTTCAAAATGGCGGCCATGTTATTATTTAGGATGATATGCCATATCTCGGGAACCATTATACCTATTTAAACCAAATTTTGTACGTTGGCAGAGCATCATATAAGAATTAAATTTTGAAGTGGACATTGTT
>NQII01012019.1:2483-13896 GCA_002778355.1 Clitarchus hookeri
CTTAAAATTTTTTAATTATAAAAATTTATTTTAGTTCAATTAAACAGAATAATTAAAAAATCAATTTATTTTATTGTTTTTTTAGATTCGTTATTGTGGCTGACGTTCCAGATGCCTTAGCCACAATGAGGAATAGTCAGCCATTTTAAGGAGCAAGCACTTTTTCACAAATTTTTGGAAATTAAGGAGGGTAGGGGAAAAAAATGAATTTGAAGGGGAAAAAGCGATTTTTGGGAAAAAACATTTTATATCTGAAGTGATTTTCGAGATAAAACAAGTGATTTTGTAGGTAAAATGGCCACCGAGCGACTGAAATGACAAAGTAGGAGGCGACATCATCCAAGATGGAGGACAGCTTCTAGCTCCTACTGATGAATAATGCGCCAGAAAGAAGATAGTTATACTATTTTGAAGTAAGATCGTAAGTTTGCATCGGTAGAATTAAACGTCACTTGAGATGGCAGAATTATAGTAATGGTTTCAAGTTACAATTGGGGTAGTGAATGATTCTTGGTACCAAGTTACATTTCAAGCTAAAACGTAGAAAATAAGGTCGTTGAATTGTTCCAAAATGGCAACCATGCAAGGGGTGGGGGAGAAGGTGAATTACACGAATTAATTCTGTTAAGAACCATAACGTTTTATGTGCCATGCCATAGGACAATTAGAAACTTCTAGGGTCACTTATTTTCGTGAAAAGATTTGTGCGCAGGATAGACATGAACATTCTACTTGCACGTAAGATATCCTTAGGGTATTGGCCAGGTGTCAGTGTGAAGATACATTCTGTATTTGACGGGGCCAATCAGAATGATGTTATTCCGTTATTGAACTTCCATGATTTACTCGCAAACACCTGAGACGCGCGAGAGTTCAAATCATCCAACCACGAGATTGGTTCTGAACTAACGTGTTTTGTATAACAGCTAGCCGCGGAATATTTTCGCAAAAGAACAGGTTGCCTTAGCAGATTCACTTCTGTTCAACTATACTTCCTACCGTTAGGAGGGGAATATCACGGTTGGATGCCACTAAATAAGAGTGCATCATAGCAGCTGTTTGTTTATGTTTGACAAATCATAACGCGACAGCCTCTGTAAAGAGTTCTGAAGTGAGTATGATGGCTACTCTGCTAGAGGTCGGGCCCGCGGAACTCCGTGGGATTATTTTGCGCAGTTGAATGAGGCGACGGGAGCGTGAAGAAGTCAACGTACCCTGCAGAAGCAGATACCATGGTTAAAGTATATCGTAGTAGCCAAATCTGCGATGTACGTAACCCGCAGTGGCAAACTCGCGGGTCCCGCAACATATTTAATGCAAGTGTATCAGGAGGGAAAAGTAATAAAACAAATGAGCACAAAACGTTTAATGTCATACACATTCGAGGACGGGTGAGGATAACCAACAAAATACCCTTGAAATTCGAAAATCATTTAAAAATTGTCAAATGTGCCTGCCGTTGTAATGACTTGAAGCAGTTGGAATTCTGAACATGGCTGTCGGGTCCCATTTCCATAGCCCAAAACCATCTAGGAGATATGAAATGTTTTAAATTCGACCACCTTTAAAATATTGCAGTTAAGGTGAGGTTGACAGTTCACCATGAAGCAATGGAAAAGTGATAGGGTTAAGTAGAGTACCAAATTGGCATGCCGTATGTCTAATCGTTTTGGAGAACTAGGGAATCAAATATTAATCCCACTTAAAAAAATCTAACTCTTGGAAAATTCCTTGACTGTAAAAAAACTCCCCAATAAAATATGTTTCGTTGCCAAATTTCGAGTTCCTAGGACCAAAATCGTGGAAAAAGCGAGCGATTAAATGCAGGAAGAAGCAACCGTTCCCCCCTTTACCATCAAAATATTATGCTATATCCTTCCAGTCTTTCAGGTGAGCGCATCGGATGATGGAGGGTTCGAAAGAAGGACAGGGTTTTAAAAAATTCGGTTTTCTCACGAAAGTTGTTAAAAAAAGTGGTGGGGAATAGGCATCGAAATCAGCTATATCTCGAAGATCAAGCTTTCAGGCCAAAATAGGCACGAAAATGGAACCTCATTTAAGAAGTGGAGCGAAGAGATTTGGGCGGCTCTAAAGGCGAGGTCTTGGGAGCCGACGAGGGTGATCGAGGTGAGCATGGAGCAGCGCCGGAATGAAAGGGCGGGGGAAACGAGAGATAACCGAGAAAACCCGCCTACCAGCGGCATTTTCCGGCACTATTGCGACATGCAAAATCCGGCAGTGTCCCAGCCGGGGATTGAACCCGGCTGGCCTTTGTGATAGACGAGCAGGCTAACCGCTCAGCCACCATGGTCCCCTCATTTAACAAGGAAAACGTAGGAAATATTAGTGTAGACCAGGAAATTCTTGCACAACATTTGAGAATGGATGGGCAAATATCCGCGAAAGTAGTTTGGGCGAGCAGGTTACACATTTTTAAAAAATCCTCATCTCCTCCCAAAATTTAAAAACAATAAATCGTCAGAGGTGCCCGCCGCCTTCATTGCAGAAAGATCATAAGTTCCTGAGCGTGCGTATTGAGTCCCAATGCCTTAGCCCAAACCGTTTAGAAGACAAAGCAATAAAAATTTGATCACCCTTAAAATCGTAAAATTAAGGTAAGGTCAACGATAAACCATGATGCGATGGGAAATAATGATCTTAAGAAGCTTGTTAGATTGGAACTTCATTGGCCAACCCGCTTCAGCGATAATAGGACTCTAAATATTGGAACCCTACTTAAATACTCAAAATTTAAAAAAAATCCTTATGCTGTAAAAAAAACGGCCCTATAATGTGCCAAATTGCAAGTTCCTTGCATGAACGGGGCGCAATCGGCACGTGAACGAAAATCGGAACTGACGAAACTTACCCTAACGTGAAACAATTTCCTCTTAGTGGGTGGTGGGCAGAGAGACGGTAGGGGTGGGGGTGGAAAGATGAAGGGAGGTAATCGGTAGTGAGGGGTGTGGAGTCCACGAATCTTCGAGAGGGGAGCACTGCACGCCCCCAAACGTTGCATTTTCCAGCGCCAAACTTTTGTTCTTCATTAATGTGTAATATAATCTCTGGCTATAGTGACAGGGACTTGTAATATCTAGCTTAACACCGAGCGTATGAAGGTAGTTTATTTGTTTCTTCCAGTTTCATAATATCATGTTATTAATATTTTATTAAACGTATATTTTAATAAAATGAAAAATTTGGTTTTCTAGTTGTTATTTTGGCAATTTTTAATTTTTATCTGTTTTAAACCGAAAAATGAGTGATAATGAAGAAGCACAACAAATATTATTTCATAACTTATACGAAGTTCAGGACATTCCTCCCTTTCTCAGATTATAAACGTCCATGTTGCGTATTCTGATTTAAAAATCAATTGGCTCTTTGCGAATGAGTTTTTGAGTATAATTACTTTACTCGTGTACTGTTTGGGGAAATTCCAGGCAAGGTTTGAGGCCTTTGTTCACACACGTGTAGGTATACGCTATTCACAGCTAACTTAGCACCTTTTAATACCTTACTGATGAGTTCCTTTCTTCTCGTTTTGTATCGTTTGGTTCTACGTTAAATTAATGGCATCATGAGGCCGCCTCATTTTATTATTGGGAGATCCAAGTGGAAAAGTGGGATTGTTAGGAAAGAAAATAATATGTGTTAATGTGACGCAATTTCATGTGCATATGGGTACGATATAAGAAACGCTCACCTTAGTACACGTATACTTAAACATTACACTTCTCTATACAAATTCAAGTCGTAAAATTATGTATATTTTTTCCGGTTAACAGGAACTGTTACTTATATTTTATTTATACATTATAATATTTCATTTACAATTAATTTGAAATAAAACAGGGTGAAAATAGGCACGTGGTTCATGCCTAGCAAGAAATAGTTCTTGTGCAAAATATTGTTTAACTTAGNAAAATAGGCACGTGGTTCATGCCTAGCAAGAAATAGTTCTTGTGCAAAATATTGTTTAACTTAGTGCGCACGAATGCGGTGCGCTGTCCCTTTAGTGTAGTTTTCTATTCTTGGTTAAGCACATGTTTGCATGAGGCAGAGTATTACCCTGGAAGTATTACTTTAGCAGGGCTTCAGAAAAGCTGAAAGTAACCGTGTATGGACTTTATCTGCTATTATGTACTGGAGGCGGATATGGTGGATGAGCATATAACTTGAAAACACACCGCAGTTCATATCCTTTTATATCCACATTATATCTGACAGTGCTAAATTTGTCGAACGTCGGGAAACGGAGAGTAGCTGCCGCGCAACTCGGGCGCGCACTCTACAACATTTTCCTTTGCAGCAAGTATGCGGTGAACAACCTTGCAGCCTTCGGAGGTAAGAAGGCGCACTTGGGCGCCGAGGGCGGGCGTGGCGGGCGAGAAGTAGACTTGCCGGCGGCGACGGCGGCGGGCGTAAGAAGCGACGCGACGTAATGATGGCGTCGAGACGGCGGTAAGAAGCTGCAACACGAGCCGGCACGGTTCCCTGGCGCGCCGCGCAAGATGGATGGCAGAGGAGGCGGTGTCACGCTCGCCCCACAAGAAGCCAGCGGCCGTGTCGGGCTTCTTGTTCGCAGACTTAATGCCTGTTTGATCGCGGCTGTGGTGCGGAGTTGCGGCGTGGAGGGACGCAGCTGGCCCGGACGAACCTCCGGGAAACAAACTAACATTTGATGTATTGTATTGTTGGCGCCTGCTCCTTCAGGCATGCTATAGATACTTTTTCTAGACAGCTAGGTACATGCATCCAGCATTTCATTACTCCGAGCCAGATATTACAGCACACCCTTCTGACAACAAGAACTTATAAACCGCGATCTCATACCGTCAAGAAGTAGCACATGGTTAACCATTATTGTGGTTGAATTACCGATTTAAATAAGGAATTTACTTTCTACGAATCCAGGGGAAATATGAATACAATGCTTTTCTTGCAAATGCATTTCCGCAGCAACATTTACTTCACTTATTAACTAAAAAAGAATTTACTGATTTAACTATCGAGCCTACTTTCCTCATCATGGTTTCAATTATTTTTTAAATAAGTTCTTAAAAGCTGAGTTAGTATGTAGGACTTAACTTTTCTTTGAAAGCAATATCATTAGAAATGGAACCGGAAACATATTCAACAGTAGTGAGACAATTAAAAATACACATGTGCCTCACCCAGTTCTTGGACACAGAAAACCTCGTACAATAAACTAGCGTGCAATTAACTGCATTACGGAGGTCAAATTCGGAGCATAAGCTTCGAATTTAATTAGTCTACTGTTTCGAGTGATATGGTTTACTAATGTAAAATATTAACAGAGCCACCATTATAAAAATAAGTGGCAGAGACACTTAAAACATGAAAATTTACATGACCTACCATAGCGCTACTTGTGTGAATAATTTGGTAGATATCGGTTTTTTGGTCCCTCAGATATGGCATAAAAATTAAATTTTTTTATTTGATGCTATCTTACAAAATGACGAAAAAGGGGCCCCCCATATACGACGCTTCTAATGTATAGTGTCTACATACAAATTTTGGTTGAATTATGTGGCATTGTATAATATACGTGGCCAACTTACCTACATTATTTATGAAGCTGCCATTTTGAACATCGTTAACTGACCCATTTAAACCATGCAAGTTTACATGGCCTTCTGTAGCATTTATGGTGTGCAAAATATGGTGCATATTAGTTGAGATGATACAGTGTAACATTCGGTGGGGATCGGTTCATTGTTCCTCGAGATTCAGCATAAAACATCCATAGTTGTCATGTGGCGACCTTCATAAATTGATTGAGGATAAATATGTAATGAGGTAGCACATTCAATAATTGGACACTGCCAATATTTAAATTTAATTATAAATATATTATATTATTTCGTAGATATAGCACACAAAATTAAAATGTTTTAATAGCCACTATTCTGAAAACAAGTGTGCCATACTTAAAAAAATTAATGTTTTAATATGGCCTACTACTGAATAACTTCTTCGCCAAATTGTGGAAGAATGTGTTGTTTTGTTTCCCATGATATGAAATTAACAAAAATTTTATTGGTGGGGCTACCTTACAAAATGGCAGAGAAATAAGGCTCTGCATAGACAAATTTCATGTATGTAAAGGGCTCATGTATGTAAGGGCTTGGAAATTAAGTGAGTAATTGTTCAGTAAACAAGCACCATGTCCCGATGGCGCATTAGCCGAGCCTTCGCCCAGCTAAATCAATTTGAGAGGCACCGCATCGTCGGCCTTCGAGAGGCAGATTGGACGTTTAGGTGCATTCCTCGCCACATGAACCGTTCTGCCTATACCGTCAGTCGGTGTAAGACGCAGTGGCAACAGAAGGGTACATACACCAGTCGAGAAGGCTTGGGTAGACCCCGGTGGACCAAAGCAGGGAGGATCATGTCATCATGCGACATGCTGTAAGCACACCTGCAGCGCAACATTCAGGGGCATGTCACGGCAGTTGGGGATACAAAAAAATTTGGAATTTTTTTCGTTAGTCAAATATAGTGAGCTAAAATATTTATGTAGTCACCAATTTGAAAACAAGTGTCTGACCTACTTAAAACAAATCAGTTTCCACCACATTCTTCAGTAATATTTGCATGCCAAATTTGGTAGGAATTTGTCTATTATTTCCCGAGACATGACATAAAAATTTTATTTATTCGTATGGCGACATCTTCCAAAACTGCCAAACAAAAGTGGTTATGGGTTGGTATATATGATACTTGTAATATATTTTTCAGTATACAAATTGTGGTAGATATAACAAATAAAATAAAAATATTTACAATGCCACCATTTTGGAAATAGGAACCTAATAAAGTTTAATCACTTACATTTATTTGACCTTTCATAGTATTACTTTCCTGTTAAGTTCGGCGAGAATTAGTTTTAAAGTGTTCGTGACATAATGTAAAGTCATTATTTATTCATTTGGTTCCATTTTCAAAAATGGCGGAACAACAACAATATCGATCACAAAATTTAATGCTTACTTAATGCTCTGCCAGCATACAAAATTTGGTTTCAATCGGTTAAATGCTTCCCGAGATATGACATACCACCCCAAATTTCTAAATGGCCGCCATTTTGAAAGTAAAATGCCCAAAGTTATCTAAACCTGTAACAGTCAGGTGTCCATACTAAGTTTTTTATGTGTACCAAGTTTGGTGAAATTCGGTTGACGCGTTCAAAAATGGAAAAGGTGGGACTCACGCGTGCACAGACACACACAGGCACACACATACACACGTACAGACACACAGACCGGAGTTATCTCCGAAGCCTTTCTTTCCTTCGGAAAGTAGGCTTAAAATGGGTTTCGTAAAATTTAAACATTGTCAAAACGACAGCTATGGCATTTCTATTATTAAATGGAATTTAACCCCGGGGTTTTTGTTCCTCGTTAAACCAAGAAACATTTGTCCAGGAACTTGAATGAACTTCACTGCCTCTACAGTAATACAAAGTATAGGCTCAACATCAATAAATATGTATAAAAATAAGGGCAATCCACTTGTTGAATTATCACACAAAAGTGTCAATTAGTTTAATACTCTTTTAATATCGTCCCAGAAAATAACACAATTATGGATGGATAAACGCATTGCATACTACGAAATAATAGTAACAGAGGGCAGGGAAGATTTTTAAAGACTGATAATGGTAAAATGAAGACTTGTGAAATGTCTTTGAGAAATATCGCCTGTAAATTACATACACATAATGGTATGCAGGCTCGCAGTTAAGTTGATAACAAACTAATAAAAATAGTTCTCGAAGTTTACAGTTTCTTGCAAGTATCATATTTATATATATGGTCATATTATTAGTGTTTCTTGTATTTTACACTTCAGTTTAGGAATTTCGTAATTGGTAACACGTTTATATTCTTCAAAATTCTCGCTTTCATTTGTATGACGCGAAAACCAAGTGGTCAGGCCTATGGCAATATTAAGTTTAGATATGCCAGGACACAAAACGTGAATGAAAGAATATAGTAAGGACGGATTTTGAAAGCGCCCAATTAAACGTTAATAGTATGTACCATTTATGCCACAGTGAGAAATCAACCCCGTCGATGGTACAGGGGTACAGTAACTTTGAATATATATATGTAATTTTAGTCTCATAAAAGCCAGGAAATATTTATTTTTCTAATGCCGCACCACACCACAGGTAACAGGGATCACATAGACTGCTGATGCCCTGCCCTCGGCACTACCTGGATTCTTCCGTCATCTGGCAGCAAGGACGCAACTCCAAAAGGCTCACCAAATTCTCACTAGAACCGAAGTCGAACCTTGTTAACAAAGCACCACTGTCATCGCACCGATATAAGTGGACTAGTTTCAAGAAATAACGCGCTCGCCTTCAATAGTTCGCACGGAACACATGTAATTGCTTCACGGAAGGCGCTGACACCTATCGTCAAGATATGCTTGGATAAATGGTCACATAGTGACTATGTCCACACTTTGCAGTTCGTATGATGGTCGTGAGATACCTGCCTTCTGCGGCTTCTTCTGAGACACGAACAATGTACTAGCTCCTTCATTCCATAACTGCCAACGCAAATTATTTCAAAATGGCCGCCATTTAAATATGTAGGGTACTATGTTGGGAACCATTTTACCCATTAAAACGAATGTTTGTAAGTCTGCAGTTAATTAACATAAGCATTGGTTTGAGAAAGTACATAGATGAAACTAAAGATTTGACATTATGTCTCGGAAATTATTTAACCATTTCCTGCCAAATTTGTTTTATGTAATACTGTCATCAGCATTGTAAATGTATGCTTTTTAAATGGACAGTACACTTATTTTGAAAATGGCAGTCATATAAATATTTAAGGTACATTTCTATATTCACCATATTATTAGACCAAATATGACCAAATTTTTTTATGCTGAAGGTGTATTTTAAAAGTATAAAATATATAAATATATAACTTTTTTTTTTTTTCGGGGTATGTGAAATTTCCATAACTGAAAACTGTGCTGAAATGCTTTATTTGAAGAGTTACGAACTGCCACTAAAAATCACNTATGTGAAATTTCCATAACTGAAAACTGTGCTGAAATGCTTTATTTGAAGAGTTACGAACTGCCACTAAAAATCACATTGGTATTGAAATGGTGTTTTGTTGTCACGATAGCACGAACAGAAAAAACCAAAACAATAGACTAGGTAACTTGAACACAATTAAACCTTCGCATGACTGCATGTCTGGATAACTCAGGCCGCACGTCTACCAGTGCAAGGTCCGGCCGTTCGAGTATAACCCTCCCCCCCCATAGATGACGTTTTAAGTAACAGTAAAATAAATATGTCAATTCTAGGGAAAGTCTCATGCATGGCAAATAACACTTCATCCTGTAATTCAGGATAAAATAAACCTAAACACTTGTGCACTCTAGCGGGATATCCGAAAACAAACAGCGGTCACTTAGTGGCAAGCTTAAGTAGACGAAGGGATAAATAAACATGGCGGGAACCATTTGCGTACTCTGGCCGACAGCAATAGAATGAATGAGGAATAAAGATAGCAGTCTACAGCAGATGATAGATACTATTTACTAACGTAAATAGCACAATAGCACAGTGTAGTGGAAGCGAGTAATTAGGAAACAAGATAAACGATTGACACAAGACGGCGGATGGAAACAAGATAGCAGGCGGAAAGAAGATGGCATACAGAAACAAGATGGCAAAATATGGTCATTTTCAAGGTGCGACTGCGGTTGTGAAATTGTCCAAGATGGCCACCAAATTCCTCAATCCTCAGCCCCCAGCCCCTGTTCTCAGATCAGCTTTGTACAACTATTAGTTCAACATTTAACATTTTCCGCCCAGATTTAATTTAAATAATTTAACGACCAGGAAAAACAAATTTGTTCACGCAGTTCATATACACAGTATTTACTAGAATCTTTCATAGCAGTGAAAGAGCATAGCAATAGCAAAACTATATTGTAAGCGATTATTGGAATCCAGAAACATTTCCCATCAGTCGAACAGAGACAACAAATTACTCTGTACATCGCTAGATAACACAAACGCAACATACCCTTACTTAGCTGTGATCTTATTTAATATTTATGTTTGTGCGGTTGTCAACCGTTTCTAGATACAGAGTAGAATAATTAGAATAACAGTTGTCGAGTTTTTTGTATTCGGGTGTGTAAGTTGAGAATTTATAGATAGTACATACTTTCGACTGGATGTTGTGTTGCAATCAAACACACAGTAGTAAAAGACCTTGAAACGATGTTTCTTGTTAACTTTATTTCTTTTTGAATCCACAGTTATATGTGTGTTATATTGCTTTGAAAGACCTACAGATCATAACACTTTGTGTGTGTAAAATTATTCATTTCGTAGTAGAATTCATTAACTACAAAAATTCATTAGAAAATTCTCTAAATTTGGCTCAGCAATATGCATACAAATTCTTTTTTCCTCCATGAAGTGGAAACTTTTACCAACTTAATAACAATAGCATATTAATATTTTCGTTCTAGATATTAAATGACTGGTTAAACCTTGTTGCTACACAGATTTATGTATAATAACACTTTTTTCCCTGCATAAAGTATTAAAAATGAGTTCAACATGCGTTCATTCAGTTATTTCAGAATATACTTACGTAAAACACGGGAATTTTCAATTGTGACTGTGATAATAACTAAAATTTTAAAACATAAATTCTTATATTTATAAAATTAAAAGGCTAACATAATTCACAAAGATTCATACCTTAAAGTTTTAACATTTAAATGTAGTTTTGAAAGTAAATATGAATATGATACACCTTTTTACATATATACAGAGACAATTTCTTGTTCAACGACGTAGCATACTTAAATAGTGTTTGTATTAGCAAAACACAGATTTGAAATAATGATTGTTAAATATGGGTGATAAATATACCTGTTTGAAAGTAGCGTTTTATAGGACTTTACATTTTCTTACAATACTCTTGATAACTAGTATATTTGTTAGTATTTTCCATGAAGTACTATGAAAATTCAATGATTATAAATTTATATGACCCATTTAACCCTTTTGGGTAACAAAGAATTATTATCATTTTTTAACGACGTCTTCTATATACGTAGGAAACAAACTTTCTGTACATATTTGCAGTAATAAGATGAATTTGATAATGAACATGAAATTTTAAACGAAGATGTCATCGAAAGCTGGCCAAAGGATGGTGCAGCTTTATATCCTGTTACTTTTAAGAACAATGTCATCACTTCTTTCCCGTATTTTTTTAAATCACGAAATCGTTCGGCCGAACGAAATCATTTGTATAGTGGCTTTACATGATGTAATGCTGCAATGAATAAATAAATACAATTTGAATGAATTAAAGACGGG
>NQII01012020.1:0-24877 GCA_002778355.1 Clitarchus hookeri
TCCTAGTATCAGTTAGTAGCAAATGTAGTCACAAAGTAAAATAGTTCGTTTTTCGCAACAGTATCGATGTGTTTTATGATTATTTCGTACGTATTTCAAAGTTAAGTTGCCTTTTGGGTTTTCTGCGATGGTAACAGAGTCCTGATAATTTTTTTTTCAATTCATTATGTTACAAATTAAACTTGTTTTATTTCAGATAAATAATTAGTTATAAAAAAACAATGATTTTTGATTATATTAATGACCCCCCTTTCCGGCCCACTTTTATTTGTAATTTCATGGGTTGCAAACAAGAAATGTTTTCATGAGCGCTATGCTAAACCAACAGAGCGCTTATTTTTTTATCACGACGAATAAGCTGTATGACATGTGATAAACTATTGCAATATGGACCAATCATAAACTGGAGTTTTAGCATAGTTTACCAGTCACTTTAAAAAAGGAGATTCTGTAGCAAAAAAAAGTGTTAATTTAAAGATTCAAAATACTACCTTAAATAGCAGTCAGATTACATAAAAAAAAAATTTTAAAAGGCAGGAATTTCATGCTTAAAGAAGGCACTCTAAGTGATATATTTTTTAATAACATATTAATGGAACAGACTTGTAGTCAACTTTGCCTTTACATTTAGAGTTACACAGCTCTCTCTTTCTCTCTCTCTCTCTGTATATATATATATATGTGTATGTATGTATGTTTATAAACAGGTTGTCCCATATATCTTGACCAGTGAGTTGTACCGAAAGACACACAGAGTTTTGTTATTACCGTTATTAATAACTTGGTTTGCTCACTCGTTCATTCTGTTGAAGGTTGGCACAATGCTAATCAGGTGAAGCATCTCTATATAGAGCGATACCCTAACAAGACCCCACCATCCAGATTTATGTTTTCCCATTTCGTTGTGAAACTTAGTGTAACGGGCAATTTGAACCCACAGAAATGCAGTGGTAGTAGAATTCACACATATGAAGCGGTTGCTGTTTCCGCTGCTGTAGCAGTTAATCCACACGCCAGCACACGCCAACTTCAAGCCAAAATTGGCATTCCGAAAACGAGTGCATATCGTATTCTTAAGCGTCATACGTTCCATCCCTATCATGTACACTTACACCAAGAATTGCATGGGAACGATTTCCAGAATCGTGTAAAGTTCTGTCAAAGGAAACAGCACCAAATTATGGCAAACCCAAACTTTTATTCGGATGTCCTTTTTACCAATGAATCGTCGGTCTCAAACTCAGGCCAAGTGAAAACGAGGAACATGCATTATTGTTCCATCGAGTATCCACGATGGCTTCGACAAGTGGACATCAGCGATAATGGAGAGTTGATGTCTGGTGTGGGATGGTTGGCAATAATGTTATAGGACCATATTTCGTGAATGGTAACCGAAACAGCATAGAGTATGCCACCTTTATACAGACAATTCTTCCTGGTCTTCTGAAGGAGATATCTCTAAGGAGCAGAATGATAATGCGGTACCCGGACGATAGAAACCGAGCACATAATGCTGTGTATGCACGTCGTATTCTGGACCGAAAATATTCTGGTAGGTGGGTTGGTCGTGGTGGACCAGTTCAGTGACCTTCTCGTCTCCTGACATTAACCCCCTGGACTTTTTTTTTTGGTCTTACCTCAAAAGTGCTGTCTACTGAGATATTCCAACAACTCCAGAGAACATGCAGGAACGTATTGTGCGTGCTTGTAATGCTCTTCAGCAGGTAACACTGGATGAATCAGTGTTGCCATTCATCCAGCAACTGAACTTGTGTATCACTGCCAGTGGTCACCACTTTGAACATATAATGTGAATGTTCTACCCCTCTCAGTACCCATATGGATAGTACCACAAACGGGCAGTAGAGATTCCACTTTATGTGTCGTATTTCACGTTCATGTTATGAAAGTGTGCATTGTGCTACATGTTTAAATAGGTCTTGACGAGCTTCATTGAACTTTTGATCAATATATACATGGAGCCATTTAAAAAACTGATGTTAGTACTCGTATCTCTTTAATAAACATAATATAAGTCTGACTCCCCAGTAGACCCCCCCCCCTTTTTTTTCCTTTTTCAGTTATACAAACTTTGTATAATACAAGTTATCATTTGGAGCTCTGGAACGGAGTTATTGTGGGTGGTCATGAGAAATGGGACGCCTGTATATAAGCGTTTCTACGCTAGTAACACTTAAACAGCGAACCAGAGTTTTATCGACTCTCGATTTGTTCCTATGGGGGCATTTGAAAGCCCCTCATTTACGAGACTCCAGTCGATTCCATTGAAGACCTCGTAGATCGACTATCCTGTGCAGTTGCACGCGTGCGTGAAATACCCGGCGTATTTGAATATGTTCGCCAATCACTCCACCGACTAGCGTCAGCATTGCATTACTGTCGGTGGTAGCAATTTCGAGCAATTATTATAAACATTGCTGTAAAAAGGCATTTAGCGGCGACGTTGTAAATAAACAATGTTTCGCATGCCATGTGTTATGTTTGTTTTCGTGCCTCAACGCGTCACTTCCACCCATATATTCCTATACAATAATTGTTTTTTTAAGTGAGCTCTACCACCTCTCAAAGTTTGTCCCATCATTGCAGAATCATCCTGTATATAGATATCAAAGTCCGAGCGAGCTGATGAATGAATTTGTAGTTTCTATATGCGCATTTCGTTGTGCTTACAAATGAGGGAATGCGAACTGGTTACTGTTATTATAGATAATTTGGCTCCGCACATGCGCGCTCAATGCACATTGGTTTCATTTCCATGTAATTTTTGTGAGCTACATCAGTTATCTGTGGAAGTGCAAAGCCGACTTGTAGCCTCCAGCGAGTATCGAGCGTGTTTTCCACCTGCCGTATGAGCCGGCCGCGACTGTAACTCCCTGCTGTCCGTGCAAATTTGTCATTTACAGCATGTCGCGCAACGCGGCTTTTCCTTGCGATGCAGCACCTGTGCTGTTCAGGGACACGTAGCTGAGGATTGTCAGCATGGCAGGTGAACGATGTCTGAAAGAAAGTGTTTTCGTTGCGGCGAGCTCGGACACAAGCGTACGACTTATCCAAAGGCAGGAAACGACGATTGACTGGAAATTGGCATGGGTTTTCCAGTCGGGAAAAACGTAAAGTCCCGCTCACAATTAGAAAGTGTATGGTGTTAATAACCTGTGATGAGACAAATTTTTCGGCCTTAGTTGACACTGGGGCTACCCATTGTGTATTGAGTATCAAATGTTTTAAACATCTATTGGATTCGAATATCGTATCCAAAGGGCATGTCATGTGTATGACTGAAAACCGTTATGTATGGTCAATGGTGATGTTGTTAGGAGCAACATTGTTGTGAACTTACATTTCAAAATCGGTAGGTTTTCCTGGACGTTTGCCTTCTGCGTTTTCCATACCTTTCCCATGACATCATTTTAGGGTTGAATTGTTAGGGAAAACTAGGACGTAGGTTAATTTGGACGAATTCTTTTTATCCTTTGGGTTTGCTCCAAACATCAGGAATGGTCTTCAGGTCGTCGTGGTCCCAGAAGTGTTTTCATCTTTACTTGATGGTACGAGTTCAACTGAATATTTTCAAAATCAATTAACTCAGTTAAGGGAAGTGCTTANCCCCCCCCCTTCCATTACCACTAAGCAACAAGCCTTTCGGGAGATCATTGAAAAGTTGCTAGAAGCTGGCATTGTTGTTCCATCCACGTCAGACTATTGTTCACCCGCGTTTTTGGTGCGCAACATGGATAAGGACAAGTGTCGTTTATTGGTTAACCATTTTCAGGTAAATATGAAAATTCAGAAAGACCCTTTTCCGTTGTCTGCTATTGATTGCGCCCTTCGTCACCTGAGTAAAGACCGCGTGTTTTCAGCGTTACATCTCAATAATAGTTTTCACCAGTGTTTGCCGAATCCTTCCTGCAGGAAATATACTGCTTTTAGCACAACGTGGAGCCAGTTCGAGTTCACGCGTATTCCCATCGGCTCTAATTACGGCTGTCAAGCTTTGTCCCGGGTATTAGATAACATCTTGCTAGAGTAGAAATTTAAGTTAATTTTAATTATATCGGTGACATCATTGCATACAGTGATGATCTGGAGTCCTATTAGTCCAACTTGCATCAGGTGTTTCTTAAAATGGGGTTGTGGTCCTGATAGGTCACCTTGGGATTTGACAATGTTAAATTTTTAGGTTATCCTCTCAGTGAAGGTCAACTGATTATTAACCCTGAGTGTGTGGCCCCGATATTAAATTTCCCTCGCGCTAAAACTTTGAAGGGAGTCCAAACATTTTTTTGGATTACTGGGCACTTACTCCTGTTTTAAAGAGCATTTCTCAGAATTGGCGGCACCCTTGAACTTGTTGAAAAATAAAGGAGTTGAGTTTCAGTGGGGTCAGGAGTAGAAGTCGGCATTTTCCCTGTGGAAGCAGAAGTTATCTTCTCCTCCGGTGCTCCTTCTACAGAATTTTTCGCTACGTTTCATTGTACAGGTAGATGCCTCGTCACTCGTTTTAGGCGCTGTCCTGAGCCAGCGGACAGAATTAGGCTTGGTGCCAGCGGCTTTCGCCAGTCGCAGTCTCACTGAGACGGAGTGTAATTTAGGTATTTTGAAAAAAAAAAAAACCCCTAGGCTTGTATCTAAGGGCTAGAAAATCTATATATTGATTTCTTTTTTATACCCTTCAGATTCTCTTTATCTGTGTCTACGAGTTATTATACTAACTGTATCATTGTGTATTGTCTTTTATGTTTTGTCAAGACGTTTAGTGACTGGTCGCCAGAGTACAGGTTTTGGGGTGGGGGTAGCGACGCTAGCGCCCGTCAAGCAAGACGTTTTCTTTGCGCTCTACTCGACGCGGTGGTATACTCTTTGCTTGGCTCGAGTCCCCTTCTCTCTACACCCCTGTTCGCTCTCCATCGTTTTCCCCTCCACTCGTGCGTCATAATTTTTTATACGATTCAGATAGTTTATTTAAGCCGTTGCACGGCTCGAGCTCTTCCTATTCTACGCCCTGATGTTGCCTTCAGAGTCGCCTGCAAGAATTATCCACATGGTTTAACTGCCGTACGTGTCTTTTAGGACGTCGAAGCCATGATGGGGCTAATTTTAATTTAGTGATTTTGACTGAGCTGCCGAGCATTAGGGCGTAGTTAACGGTGAATCGTGGCCAAATTTTGTGTGCTAGTTGGGATGTTTTTAAATGTTTTAGTGTTTGTGTGGTATAGTTGTGTTTGTCTTGGGTGAGCAGTAATGCTACAGTTTTTTCTAAATTGTGGTTTCGTTTGCTCATCTAAAATCTGTCTCGGTTTTAAATGACACTTTTTGTCGCTGTTTCCCCTTGTTTTTACGTGTCATGTATTGCCTTGTTCACTGCCTAAAAGTTAATCTTTTTTAAGTACTTTTTGGTGCGCACGACTCTAGCATTGGACTGTCTTTTCAAATGTTTTTTCTGCAAAATTTTTATTCAGTTTGTAGCTTTGACGGGAATTTTGACTGGCTCCACAAAAATCTTAATCTTTTTAATATTAATTATAATATGTTCCTTTTTTTATAAAAGAGAGGCTGTCCTGGGTTGAAACAGCTGCCCTCCTTTCTAGCTGCTCAAGTATTCATATATAGTTACTTTTTTATAATGATTTTAATCATCTTAGCATTTAATAATGTTTTCATTCAAAGTTAATGCAAGTTGTATTATTCAAGTTTTATGATCAATTTATCAATGTTTGTAAATAAAGAAGGAATTTTCATTGTAATGATTTGCGTTTTTTAATGGCATGTATGATCGCTGAAGGGTGCCTTGCGGTGTTTTGGTGTATGAATATAAAAAAATATAAACTTTGTTAATTCATTCTTGCCAATATTATTAGTGTCATTACATAGTAAAACGTTTTAAAAAAAGTATTTTTGAAGATGTGTTTACTTACAAGTATGGAACTGAAACATTTAACAAAAAATCTATATCTTAGTATTGTTACTTTTTTAGCACAGCGTTTTTTTAAATATTCGAGTCCTTGATGTGTGACGCATACTAGAATAGGCATAGCGCTGTTACCAAACCCTGTCATACATAGCCAGGGCAGGCAGCTGACAACGAAACTTTCAACCCGGGGATTCACCCCAGGGAAAGAACCGGAGTTCGAGAGACACAGGAGATGTTCTCGAGATTATTAGCTCGGGGAAGACCCTTGAGCCATGCAAGAGAAATAGATCATAGGCGGCCTTCGGTGAATAAAACAGGGGACGTCCCGAAGAGAATTATTGCAGAGCACAGCTTCATAGGAATCCCCGCGACTCCTATTTCACCCTCTCTCCACCCTGGTCAGGGCACACAAGCCGCTGACGAGACACAAAATCAGGCAGACGGGGGAAGTCCCCAGTTCTCCGACGAGAAAGTGCGGACCAACATAGCTTTAGCATAGCGACACACGAGTTAAATTCACGAGCGCAGCCAAGACGGGAGTCACTTGTTCCATTGCCGAGACGAGAGTCAGTTGTTCAGCCGAGGCGGAAAGGAGTTGTTCGGCAGCCTCGATACGAGGCGTCAGTTAGCGCGAAAGTCAGTCATATCACCAGGCCGGGGTTCGGACTCCGGCCCAAGCAGTGATGTATAGACAATGGTTCGTCAGCCGAGGCGGGAGTCAGTTGTTCGGAGTTGTTCGATGCGAGGGGGAGGAGTTGTTAAGAGACACGCCGAGAGACACGAGGCAGTCGGGTGAGTCAGTCATATCACCAGACCAGGGTCGAACCCGGCACAGGCCGAGTCCGTGATGTTCAGTCAGTTAGCCCGAGACAGTGTGTGTAGAGTTCCGGGACAAACCAGGTCGGTACACGCAGTGCGAGACGAGTGGCAGCCTTTTCCCGGAAAAGAAATGCTAGTTTCCGAGGCGAAGAAGTTGGAAGCGCAAGCCGGGTCGTGGCAGATGTCGACGCAGGAGAGGGGACTCGCTCTCCGACGGGAATCGCCAGCCGAGGCCACAGAGACATCACAAGTCCCTGGGAACCAACCGCGGACTTCCGAGAAGGGACGCCAGGCTGACCCAGCTACACCAACCAACCAAGACAACTCACCAAAAGCCGCAGTCACAGTTAAGTATAAACGTCTCCATTCAAGCAACCTTCCCCCGAAGCATAGCATTCCGCCAACCAGCCCTTCAGACCTACGACGTATAGGGGGGCTCAGTCTCGTGTGTTTGTGTAACTACTCATGTTTCAAATAAAATACTTGTGTGTGAACTAACCGAGAATGAGAGTATTTGTTTACCCCTTACACAACAACCACAGGTGCCCTTAGTCTGCACCAAAGTATAGTAACTTAGTACCCTACTAGCCATCACCTGTATAACACAGGGGACAGTAGCGTCAACCTGTTAAATAAATTCTAAAAGTACTTTTTAAATTCACAATTTCAATATTGAAATATTTGCCGTGAACGGAGCAGTGTTTTAATATCTTCAGACCTGTCTTCTTTTTTTGGTTTCATTTCTTGGCAATGATGTAATTCGCAATCATCTGAGTGTCTCGCATTTCCCGCGGTGTCCTTCGTCACGTCCTTGTTTCCATGAGCCGTTCCCACTAGTTCTCACCTGTTAGCTCCAGCGTATGTGCTGCCGCGACGATAATGTGACTTCGGGTTAGCTCACGGCGTCTG
The DNA here is from genome assembly GCA_002778355.1 of Clitarchus hookeri. Classification (NCBI taxonomy): domain Eukaryota; kingdom Metazoa; phylum Arthropoda; class Insecta; order Phasmatodea; family Phasmatidae; genus Clitarchus; species Clitarchus hookeri. Next base: position 7,661 of record NQII01012020.1, read on the forward strand.
TTTTATCATCACGGCCCTCGCCGCCGGCCACAGTGCACGTGGATATTACATCAGGGGTGCGCATCCCTTGACAGCCCGAGGTCCTGTAAAATGTATCACACACCTTGTTTCTCTCACCTCACCGCTCCCGCGTATCCTTTTATATTTTGATCTCGACCTGTGAGAAACAAAAGTTTTTCTTCTCGTGATACTCAGTATTTACCTGGACTTTAACCATTGCTAATGCTGGCGACCAAATAAAACAAATATAAAAAATAACACTTCACTGTAAAAAAAAGTGGAAAATATTTTTGTTTAGCTCTGAAAATATTTGCACTGAGTTGTTTTCTTTCCGTCCCTTATTTTGTAGCCAGCTTAAGCAATGGGCAATCTCAAATTTTATTCTGAAAATACAAATACGCCATTTATAAAACGTCAGAAACCGAAAAAAATTTCTCTTACAACTGTATATAAGTATGATACACAGCCATCACAGCCATGCTCTTAGTTCTTAACGAGGCGCTCTTAGCCATTACGGCCATTCGCACCCCGGCCTCCCAGTCGGTGGGGAAGAGGGATCACGCCCTCCCATCGCAGACATGACCAGCGCTCATAGAAGTTGACCAAATCCGCATCCCCAATCTGATTCATCAGATCGCACCGAGCATGTCCTACCACAAGGTCTGAGATCCTAGTACTCAGTTTACCAAGCGTGTGGTCTAGCCGGAGCACTACCCACACCTCTAATGTCATCACAGGACGCTACCGTAGAAGGTGCCTGCTCACCGCCCGGCTCTTCAATAAGAGGGAGAATCTCTCCGAGCCTCCTCCAGCATGCGAAGTCAACCACTGCCAGCACGAGTCCAACCTCTATTGATCAGTACACCAATGAGAACCACTGATGGGGCTCACCAGATCGTCCCATGCTACCTCTTATTTTCCATGTCACGAGTGGGTTTTCCCATGCCCCACCGCCAGGGCCGCCACCCACGGGCAGGGAGACGCGGAGGATCTCTGAAAATTAGTGAAATACTGAAAATTAAAAGAATAAGCACCAGCCCCTCTCTGGTTGACGATTCTCTTGCTCTGCTGTGGTATTTCCTCAACCCCAATAGTCAATTCTCGCGCCAACCTATATTGCCTGTTATTTTTTTCGGCTCTTCTATTTTCAACTAGGTTCACGTTTACCCGTATCGTTAAAGACCTATCTGCGTTTGTGTTCACTTCTTCGGTGCAGTCTTGGTTCCCTTCCTACTACCAGATTACGGCGACTTGTGTCGAACTATGTTGTCGATGGAATGTAGTTCGCACACGTGGAATTGCATGTAACTACAAAAGTCAGTAACTTAAATGTGAGGTTTTTATGTTGTGCCTATCGGGTGATTATTATTAACTATTAATTTAGTTTCTTCTTCTCTCCAGTTTGTCCTTGGTATGTTACCTGAAGCAACGAAAATCATCCAGAGGTTTCCTGACTACATGGTTTGTCAAAATTAATATTTCACTGTAGAAATCAGAATAATGAATGCGTATAAACACACTCATACACGCCCACTTTTTTATAAATTGTAAGGTAAAACAAAACTCGTATTAGATTAGTTCTTCAATACAAACTGTAGTAAAAAGATGAATAATGTTAAACCTGAATGAACTAACATATGAAAATAAAAAGATGATAGGAATAATTTTTGTATAAATTGTGTAACGCTTAAATGTTTTTGTCACTGCTATGCATAATTTTCCACAGTTTGTTGTACTCGTGGATTGGTAACACTTGGACGCGTGTCAACTTAGCGTCCCTATTTTTTGTACAGTAACTGTTACTCTACATCTGAATCATAAATTCTCACCGTGAATACAAATTTATAAAGACTGCTACTTTCTGTCTTGTACTTGTTATCTGAAGAGGTATTTTGCTTAAAGCACATAATCATTTTTCAACTCTTATAATACCTTCTCAAGATTTACACTAATTTCGAATGAAGGGAATTTTTTTTCGGTGACAACGTGTTAATAAACAAATCCAGCAGGAGATTCCGCAAAATCCATGCCTTTGATTACCCACTTCCCTGCAGAAAAAAAAAATCTGATAAACAATTTCCTCCAAAGTTTACATATTTTATGTCAAAGTGTATATCTCTGATATCTACTGTTTGTAAGGGAACTCCAGATTGTGCTGGAAATACTTGTTCAAGTGTTCGAACGCAGAAAAATTCAAATTTTTCAAGAGGCTCTGTTAGTTGCTTTATACTGACTGGCCTATCTAAATACAGTAGCAGTCTTTTTTCTTGAAGCATGCCTTTCCCATGTACGTATTATTAAAGCTAACCTTTCTTGACTTTGAGATATAATTGATCAGCTCAAGCAAAGCTGTCACAATCATGGTCGTTGCAGCTTCGTGATCTACAATACGTATTTATTTCACTTGAAATGTCATACCTACTACCCAAGGAAAAATTTCCACTTACTTGACACACAAGCCTAAAAAATAAGGGCGTTAGATGTCATCACATCACACTTAACATTCTAAAAGAAATTTGTTAATGTTAACTACTACTTGCCAAACAACCACATAGGTTAAAATAACCGCTTTTAATTGCTGTATTCTAAACAAATAACCAAGTGATAAGGCCGTTATTAGTGTATCTGAAATAATTCCTTAAAAATGTTGTCATAGATTTAATAAAACTTAATTTTCTTAAATGCATGGGTTGGTTCTTTCTGTAACTTCAACTTCCGTGCCGTATTTGGTTCTAATCCTAGGCAAATCATGGGTGTATGTTTGGCTTTTACAGAAATTTGCTAGAGTTAGTTAAATATGTAATCTGCCAACCTGCAAGTGAAGGGCGTGCCAGCAGGGACTTCGATATGAGCGTGTAATTATTCTTTTAATTCATACACGTTGATCATTTCATTGCATAATAATACATTAATACACTGAGTTATCATCGTAAACGCATGTTCTATAAAAAATTTAACAAGATTTTAAGTAGAGATGAAAATTAAAAATCTCCACGTGTTTTGTGAAGTATACATACGCTCATAAAGCACAAATGCGTAAAAAAGTAAATGACAACAAGAGACTAAGAAATGAATTTATTTCACAGTAACAAGAAACGTAATTGGCTTATTGCAAATTAATTATCGAATTTAAATGAAGCAACGGAAGAATTGATTAAGTGTTCTTATATGCGACTCGGTTTAATTAGCGTTAGTCAATGAAAATATTATAGCCTGCAATAACTTAAATTTTGTTACTCCCAAATACACGAAATTACTGAACAAATCTTTTAGGCAGAAGTTTTAAGGAGTAAATAAACATGGACACGTTACGATCAACACATTAATAAAATTATATTATTTCAATGTGAGACAAATGTATTTTGTAAAGTTATTCCGAATCAATTAGTTAATGAGCTTTATTTAACCCACGAAGCATAATGCCAAGAAGGTTCTTATTCTCAGTTATAATGTTATGAATAAAACTTCAAAAGTCCTTTCTGAAAATTGGGCGTTACATCATATGTGAGAGCGCTTTAAAGAATATATTTGAACAAACACTTGCTGAATATTGTGAAACGAAATTAAAGTAGTCAATGACTCATGTTATTGACAAAATATATATCTACAGGAAAGATATATAGAGAACTAACTACTTGTGCTGTAGATCAATTTGTAAACCATCACTTCATTCCAAATTACATATATTGTTCATATTTCGCCAGACCCTTGTTATTTTTTTTTCAGAAACGTATAAACCTATGTTTTATAATTTGTATTTTACACAGCTCAACTGTGATGACGGGAGCAAGAGTATATTTTCTTAAAATATTTAATATGTTATTTGTGAATGATAGTATTATATTTATGGATTTAAAAATAATGGTATACACAAGTACGAATACTATACTAATCAAATCGTTACTATCAAGCATCCAGGTGAAGGGTGGGCAAACCGCTATTGAAGCCTGGCAACACTTCCTAAACAAATAGAACTAATACAGACGAAGGTACACTCGAAGTGTGGTCAAAACGAATGATTCTCGGCCACAAGTTGAGATGAACCAAGGTACAGTCTTGTAGGTAGACTCATAATGCGCTAGCTTGTTTGAGACATGTTGTCTCCACTCTTTCGACCCAACCAGCTGCTATCCTTGCGCTATGTGCGTGACATCATGCACTCGTCTCGCAGGCAGACTCGATTGTAGCGCAGGGCATCACGATGAGTATTACAGATTTTTAGCTCATGCTGAGACCTTGTGGTTAGCCAATTGAGGTGTGGTGCTCTGTGTAAGTAAATCACAGAACCATCACCGTTATGTATTTCAAGCTTGTTGTCTTTATTGATAACGGTAATCTTTAGTCATTTACTTGCAGAATAAAAGAGGAACGGAAACGTTTGATGTCTGAAAAGCGGCAGGAAATGCTCCAAATTTTGTGAACCAACATTTCGTTTTATAAAATTATATTGCACAGAAATTAGTTTCAAAATACGACTAAAGTTGATGCAAAGGTAAATAACAGAAGTTCAAAGAAGGAAAGGAAATGAAGCACCCCACTAGTGGCGATCTGCTATTACAACTCTCTTGCATACAACTTGTGCACTAGACTGTTTCAACTGCATGGTAAATAAAGTATTGACAACTGTGAGAGCGTGTGTAAAATCGTGTGATCCACACCTGTCATGGGTTTTCAGGAAAAAATGTTTGGGCATTTATATTTAGATTGAGTATAAACAGTAAATATAAATATAACTATATGTAACCACAATTAAATCAAAAACGTGGTCATACTACGTTAACGTGTTTGCAAAGTACACCCTCCCTGAAAATAAAATTAGTATAAACCCCAAAAATTTCAAAACACTGTAGTAATTCGTACCAGTTCCTTTCACTACACATAATTATTTTCCTAACTGATAAATTCTTACAATCGACTTTCTTTCTCTTGCTTGCTGTTTACAAAACGGATAAATATTTTTGAATGGTTCATGTCTCTAAAGTAAGCAGTCTTTGACAGGATAACACACTTATGTGATTTCATGGTTCTTGTGCTGTGTATTTAGTCTACAGCCAGAGTTACAACAGTCCGTCGCATCAGTACATCATCTATCCGCCCACCGTCGATCCGCCCTGTCGAGTGAGTTAATACAAGTATTACGTTCTTCATAGGCATATATGCTGCCAACTAACACAATTGAAACTACCCAACTCTTAAAATATTTATCCTGAGTAAACATAACTGCTTGGCTATCCTGTATGTGTACGTATGCATTTAAGTGTAAAGCTAAAAAATGACAAATAATTATCGTAAATTGTGAAGTCTGAGGCAATTTTCATCCGTACTTTCTTTCTCAGAGACTTCATTCTGCACGGTTACTGCAAATATCACACAGGAACGCATGTGCCATATTAAACTAATTATTAAATTACCCGAAAATTCAAAGAAGCATTGCAATAAACTGAATCGTTAATAACAACCCTATGCAAACAAAACACGAATGCGAGCAAACTTCGCCCCTTCTAGTGACACTAAGAACGTACTATGTAGAAGACTGTACTATTATCCGTGCGTCCGTTGGAAGTTAAACATTGCCAAGGTTTTGACGGACGGATGAATGGAATTATTAGAGCCACCTGATTGGCTGTTGTTCAGGTTTTTGACGGACGGATGAAGGACGGATGGACGCGAAGGTATTTTGTAAATTCAAACTTGAGGTTTCAGCACGCATCTTTCAGCACCAAGAAAAGAGTTTTGTCTGATGAAACAAAAGTAGTTTCTTGCAACCAAATTAATTGTAGGTTACATATAGAGGCAATTAAATATTTTGTCGGTGGAAACAAATAACTTCATTACTATCATTGGTTTGCACTAAATGCGTAAGACGTGATTGGCTCTACTTAACATTTTTATGGCTCTGCATACAGAGTTTCGTTTTTTAACATGAGATATACAAGCCTTACATGAGATTCGAACTCGGAAATCTGGTAACCATCTGTTAGGCTTTAGCGATCTTGGCACAAAGAGATTATAATGCAAGACATGTTAAGGAGACAATTACGAATTTACATTTAAAGTGTATAATCTGTACTTTTTTATTTTCTGTTGAAATTATTTAATTGGGATTGCTTGCACAGGTATTAAACTTCACTACATAAACTTACAAACAATGTTATTGCACAAATTATCTGACAAATTATGAACAAGCACTCGAGCAGTATAAAAGAGTGAAAAAAAATTACTCTATTACTCAATAGCCAACAAAATTAATCCCAGTACTGGACCCAGCTAATTTCCTTGCTGCCATAATAAATTCAGTACGAACAGACCTAATAAATAGCCTATCAGATTGTTCCAGCTAACAGCATGTCTCTTCACTCAAGAATAACATTAATTTGGCTACAGTGATGTATATAGAGTTCATAGTAACCATGGCCATTACTTGAACGTACCAAGAAATGTTTGTGTTTATAAGACACGTGTACATGATGTCAGAACAACCAAGTAGGTGTTTGTCTCAACAAATAACTTACCTAATTTTCTATTTGGTTCAAGGGAACGAATTCAAATTTTTGGAACAAGAGAGTAGTAGCTACGTAAACAGAATATTGTTTAGCGAAAACTAATATTCAAATAAATTTATTTAGTACCCGCAACAGCTATATATACTGCTCACAAANGAAAACTAATATTTAAATAAATTTATTTAGTACCCGCAACAGCTATATATACTGCTCACAAAAAGTTCAGCATACATCAGAATCCAAGATGTTATATAGAATAAAAGTAGTTTAAATTTCATGTTGTACACCTAATACCACATAAAGTGGAATAAAAAACACAATACTCGTTTACATCAACCCAGTATGAAACAAACAAAAGGCATAAACTGAAAAATAACTTAAACAAAGGAATTTCATCAGTTTAAATAATAACACAAATGGTCTTCTCAGATGCGTCGAAAAACTTCAATAACGTGTAGGACCTCCGCAATTCCTGAGGCACGCTTGTATCTGACGAGGCATTACAAAAACAGGATCATTAAGCATTTCCTGAGGCAAATAGTCCCATTCCTCAATTGCGGTTGTTTGTAAAGCCTGAGGTTGAACCTGCTGTTTTTGTGTACGTGCAATGCGCATGTCGCTGGCGGGTAAGACGCCAATGTTTACATGATTCACACATCGTAGGTACGATCCACTCCTACTAAAAACATAAATGTTAGGTATTCGTTGGCGAACGGGGAATAAGCTAAACTTTTTGTAAGCAGTATATTTCCCTTAGTGAAGTATGGAGTTTATTAGAGGCCACAAACTTCGGACTTGAAGCGAGATAGCGATGGACGTGCGTCAAGCTGCCTAGGCAACATCCAACATCCTGCGGCACATGACAGGAGAATTCCCGTGTAGCAATTCAATCACTAGATGCCCCGCCCAGTGCTGCCCCTAGAGGAGGCGGGCCGAGCTCTCCGCTCTCTCTATTGACAGTTCTGGTACCACCGCGCCCCGTCCGCGGTAAGCTAAGAGCAACAGGGTCTCACGTCCACACTGTGTGATTCAGTCTGTTCACGGCAAAGTCAGTGAGTGAAGAGATTTGGGCGGCTCTTAACAGCCGATTACCGGTAAAGTGAGCACTTTCAAGCCCCAGTTACTTTCTCCTTTCAGCTTTTTTTTTTTTTGCTTTAACCACCTTTTGTAAATAAAAATCACCACGTAACTAACACAAACACAGTGTGTATATTACATCGCACTCAGAGGTTAGAGNACCTTTTGTAAATAAAAATCACCACGTAACTAACACAAACACAGTGTGTATATTACATCGCACTCAGAGGTTAGATTCTAAGGCTAGAATAAAATATACTGATTGATTATTATTCCAAATGAGAAGGCTTTCAAATGTGCTCACTTTACCATGAATAGCATATACGCTGGCACCGCATTGCCTCTGTTCCGTTTCTCTGCGGCCGGACTCCTTAGCTATCGTTTCTTCGTGTGGCAGCTGCCACGCTCCGTTTTGGGATACATTTGCTGCAACACCATTATCATTCTAGTTTAACACTCTCAACACGGCGCCCGTGTGCTATACGTAGAGTGAATATCGGGTAGAGTGATCTCGCTGGCTGCGCAGAACCAGTCTCCGTGTGCCAACATCGAACTGCTTTTTTGTCAACACGACTATCGTAAACGACGTGGATAGGATTTGAGGACAGCCGTATAGTAAACAATGCTTTGAGGTTTTTGTTTATTTCATTTTACCAATTTGCAATGCAGTTTGATTAAATTAAAATTGGTGGACTTATTTTCTGCATGAAAAGTGCTTGTCTTTTAAAAATTAAGATATTAAAATCACTTTCATCACTGTTAACCATGTGACTTCGACAGTTTTTTGTTTTGGGGTAGGTCAATGTTGGGTCCAAGCGCAGAAGACGAAAAATCGGTCTACCTCATCTTTAGTCTACGATGCCACAAGGGCATTCGTTTGTTTATATTCCCTGGCTTTTAAAGTTCCATGCATTCAAATAACCAATTTTATTCTAAAGTTTGGTGAGCAAAAAAAAAAAAAGTGAAAACTCTGCCCCTCTAAAAATATCACATGGCTGAAAACCACAGCTAGATATAAAATAGGCAAAGGAAGTTGATAAACTGATAAAACACTATTTCTTCTGTTTGTTGTTGTCGATCGGCATGAAGATAAAACACGCCTTTCAACGTAGCGGGCCATTAACAATTATTCATCGGTACACCTGGTGAAGAAAAAGTGAACAAAAGACACGGCAAAAGCTATAAGCAACAACCAATGTAATGTTAAGCTATTCCCATGTAGCTACATATACATACTTTACGTCTAAATTGTTTCATGCGAAAATTTCACTAGGTAATTTTGCTTGGGGTTAAACGTGTTAATCGTTTAGACTGCCTTTTCACAGTTTGTTATTTATTAGAAACATTCATCAATTTTCAACCAGAAAGAGTGGAATAGTTTCCATCAGATAAAACTATCTCTTGTTGTATAATATGTATGTAATGAGATGCCTTAGTTTTTGTGATGTAGGAATCTGAACAAACTAATGTAAAGTAACTGATCAGCTGAAACTGTGGTAAAAAGAGAAACTATTTATCCATAAACTACCACACGTAAAAAGTTAGTTGTTTTTTATTTCGTAGAGGATTTGTAGACATCTCACAAAGTAGCATTTTAACACAAAATGTGTTATGTCTATAAGACATTCAAATATTCTTATTCCTACTTTAAAAAAAAAATAATTCAACATTTGGTTTTTTGCCATTGGTTACGAATAAGTGCTAAGAAAAGTCTATTTGAGGGGAGATTACACCAGTAAGACTTTTACTGTCTCGAAATCTACCAGTAATATGTTGAACTATAGTTAACCTTCTGAGACATCACACGTAGCTTAATGATCTTTATTCTTTAGTCGGCTACCTTTAGACCCTCCCGAGCTCATCTTGACAAAATAGCAGGCAGCCTAAGAGCCCCTAATCTATAAAAAAATAGTATATAGACCTTTAGCCTGAGTAGTATATAAATGGGGGTTCTGCGCCACCTGGCGCCTGGCAAGGGGCAGGGGGCAAATGGCGCCCCCCCTCCCCGCACCCTCCCCGCGGCCGCCTTGCGTAGCGCGCGCTATTTGCCCCCTGCCCCTTGCCAGGCGCCAGGTGGCGCAGAACCCCCATTTATATACTACTCACAGGGAATAAAAAACAAATGACTGTTGCGCGACTAAGAGATGCCTTCGGAGGCTGGATGACGGTACAAGGGGCCCTCCCACGATCTCCGGGACAGGAATGCGACCGCCTGTAGCCGCACCGGCAGCGATTAAGCCGCGTCGTCGAGTTTCCACAGTTGAGACGAGCGTGGTGTCCCAGCACACACTCCCGCTCGCCTCGGGGTTTGGCACACCCGGGGACGTCTTGCGTGTAAAGCTGGAGTCACGACAGCACGACGAACACGACGCGACAGACCGTTACAACGTTACAGCTCGACGGAATTTCATATTATATTTTGGTCAGTGTTCACGACACCCCGACGAAATCTGCTCGACAAGTGTGTTAGTTGGCTGTTGGAAAAATTCTAAAACCGTTAGTTATCCTTATAATATCCAATATTTACTTTTTAAAACTCACGATAGTGTGAATGATTGTTTTGATTTTGACAATATTTGAATTTATACGAGGCAAAAAAAAAAGTATTTAGAAACAAACTGGGACGTTATTTTGGCGGCAAATTTGTTTATTATTTACTACAGTAGGGAAACATGCGCCAAAAATTTTGTTATATAATGTCGAATTTACATTTTTTGCNCCTTAAAATTTTATCGAAATTGTATGCCGTCTTATTGAGCAATACGTCTTAACAAACAAATAAAAGTCCCCTTGTTGCAAGTGCCAAGAACACGCAGTTTTCTTTCAAAACTCACACAGACTATTCAGAGGCGACTGTAAAATGCCCAACATGTAGGCAATACTTCCTACACGCGAAGGTAAATATATAGTATTCAACAAATATTGGGCCGTCTATTCTTAAGAGGATTAAAGTGGAACTTAAATGGAACTAGAAGATACTGATAATTAACGAGCCTACTTTTCTCTACATGGATGCAAATAAATTTCAGTAAAAATCTTGAAAGCTTAGATGGTAGGTAAGCATTGACGTCTCGTTGACAGCAATGCCATTAGAGATGAAACCAGAACCATGTGAAACAGTGCAAAGGCAATTAAAATACACGAGTGACTTACCCGGGATTCGAATTCAGAAAAACTCTTAAAATTAAAGTAGCGTGAAATAAACTGCATTACGGTGGTAGAATTCGGAGCATTAACATCTGATGAATCTGTCTAAAGTTTTCAATGATAGGGTTCAATAAACTGAAATATTTACTCCGCCATAATTTCGAAAGTAAATGTCTAAGCCACTAAAACACAAAAAAATTACATGGCCTACCATAACGCTAATTGTGTGAGAAATTTAATGGAAATCGGTTGATTGGTCACCAAGATATGGCGTAAAAATCTGATTTTCTTAAATAGGACCGACTATCTCACAAAATTGCTTAAAAATATGCTCTGTACACAATGTTTGAAATAGATAATGTCAGCATAAAAAGTTTAATTGAAATTGTTAAGTTGTTAAATAGATATGCCAAATGTATAAAAATATTTATAAGGTTACTATTTTTAAAAACATTGCCTGATCCCATATAAATCATGTAACTATACTTGGCCTTCTGCAGGTGTGCAAAATTATGTGAATATTAGTCGAATTATTCCGAAAACATAACGAAACATTTAGTTTATACAAATGGCACTACTGTGCAAAGAAATTATTCAAAGGAGGATCTCTGTATGCAAATCGGTTGATTGGTCCTTGAGATATTGCACAAAAAACTTTATTGATCATGTGACGATCTTCATAAATGGCGGGCAGGACGATTATTTATTAGCACATTCGATTATTGTCATAGATAACATAAACAAAGTTAAATATAAATCTGTTACATAGTTTTGTAGATATAGCACACTAAGCCAAAACGTTTGTACACGCGCCATTCAGAAAATCAAAGACTTACATATTTAAAACATGTTAATTAATATATCCCACCATAGTACCACAAATTCGCCAAATTTGAAAGAAATCTGGTTCTGTTTCCCGAGATACGGCATAAAAACTAAATTATTTAATGTGGAGCTATCATACAAAATGGTGGTGTAATGGGGCCTTACATAGACAATTTTGATGATACATCTTATACTCTAAGAATACAAAATTAAGTTTAAATTTGTTTTGCAGTTTCATAGATAAAAGATTCGGAGCTAAAATGTTTACATTGCTGCCATTTTGAAAATATGTTTGTCTAACCCACTCAAAGTTTATCAGTTTACATTACATAGCCTGCCATAGTGCTAATTTTTTCGCCAAATTTGGTAGAAATCGGTTGTTTTTTCAAATATCACATAATTTCAACTGATCAAGTGAAACTATTTTACAAAATGGTGGACAAAAGAGATTTCGTAAGTTCACATTTGACTGTTGTAATAAATACGGTCATCTTAAAAAGTTTCTTTGGAATTAATTACATTGTTTCGGCGATATAACATTCAAAACTAAAATAGCTATATGGCCACCATTTTTAAAATAAGTATCTGGCATGCCTTGAATTTATTAGTTAACATTACCAATCGCAGTACTACTTGTTTGCCATATTTTGTAAGAATTGAAAAATTGTTTCCCGAGGTGATATAAAAAGTTAATTATTTCGGGTGCCACTATCCTACAAAATGGAGGACAAAAGAGGCTCCCTGTATAAACATTTGATGTTTGTTATGTAGTCTCCCAGCATACAAAGTTAAGTTGGAATTGATCAAATGTTTTCGAAGATATAGCATACTTTGCTAAAATATCTGGATGGCCACCATTTTTAAAATGAGTGTCTGACATACTTGAAACAGATATGTAAATATTGATTGCGGTAGCACTACTTGATTGCCAAATTTAGTAGTAATCGGTCAATTGTTTCCCGAGAAATTACACAAAAACTTTATGAATTCATTTAGCGCTATCTTATAAAATGGTGTACAAAAGTTTTGTTTATTGGCTTATTTGCTGCTGGCAATAGATACTGTCAGTGTACAAAATTTGGTTGAAATTGATCAAATGCTATGGAAGTTATACCAAATAAAACTTAAAATGTTTATATGGCCACCATTTTGAAAATAGGTGTCTAATAATGTTTTATTACTCATATTTGGCTGGTCTACCAAAGTATTTATTACGTTCCAAATTTGGCGAAAATTGTCTTAGAAGTTTTTGAGATATAATGTAAAATATTTATTTTACATGCGGCGCTATATTTCAAAATGACCTACAAAAGTGGTTGTTGTTTAGATTATATGATGCTTGTAATACATGCCGTCAGCGTACAAAATGTAGTTGAAATTTACCAAATGGTATGGTAGTTTTACCGAATAAACCTAATATTATTGTATGGGCCCTATTTTGAAAATAATTGCCCAATATCCTTCATTTACTTATATTTACGTGGTCTATCATAGTATTACTTACTTTCAAAATTTGAAGAAAATAGTTTGAGTAGTTTTCGATTTATAGCATAGTAACTTTATTTTTCATGTAGCGCTATCTTCCAAAATGGAGAACCAACAACAATATTCCCCTCTGATTTTAATGCTTAAAGGTTGCGCTGTTAACATACACAATTTGTCAAACTCGGTTGAATGGTTTCCGAGATATAACATATCGCTCTTAACCTTAAAATTACCGCAATTTTGAAAGCAATTACCTGGCGTAGTCTAATACTATAAAAGTCAGGTGTCCTTACTTAGTACTATATGTGTACCGTGTTTGGTGAAATTCGGTTCACGCGTTAAAAAATTGAAGGGTACACACATACGCACAGACACACACACACACACATACACACACACACACACACACACACACACACACACACAAAGGAAAGTGTTCTCATAAACCTTTCTTTCCTTCGGAAATTATCCTAAAAAGTGTTAAAGTGACAGAATCGTATGTTGCGTATTCATACTTACATGCCTTGCAGCTGTGATCTTGCAACACGCATAAAGCTCCAATTGAGTCAACAAGTACAAAACAACAGCTCAATACAATGATGGCCGTAGTAATAGTTACCCTTATGGGTAGGTTAACTGCGCATACGTCCTATAATGAGAAGTCATGCAGTTAGGGTATTTCTGCAGGTACAAATTACATGCTCTCAGACCACTGCAACCTGCCACACCGTNTTCTGCAGGTACAAATTACATGCTCTCAGACCACTGCAACCTGCCACACCGTGCATCAAATGCATGTTGGTTAGTTCCACGTAAAGCTCGACATGATATCTATACTGCAGTTCTACTCACATGTAAGCCCAGCACACGCCGTCTGTCTCATTTCACTTGTGTTTTAGTCGGACCAATGTCAATTGCTTACGATGTTTTTATCCCCACGTGATTCAAGTATTCAGGCATTGGTTCATTGCAACTGAAAACTTTAAGTGCGTTTTAAACGATAACGGTGTGTCCTAGGCGCATGCAACAAAAGGGCATTGTTTCCTTATATATGACATACTGCTCAATAAAATGAATCAAAATACCTTAAATCGTGAAGAAAATTATAAAGTTATATGCAATTAGAGGAGGCGGGGGACCTCCTATAATTGCATACAATATTATTATTATCATTATTATGAGGGCGGGAGGTTTAAACATCGGTTTTTTCATAGACTGAAGATCTCAGTAACACTGAACATTTTCCACTGAATGGTAGTTTAATTCCACGAAGTTTCTGATATTTTACGAACATTCCATTTCTAAAATAGATTTTCAAGGGCATATTTCTCCCTTGGAAATTTAGCTATGGTATTATATATGTTTACCTGATTTTACAGAAGGAGTTTCGAGGGCCGCGGTGGTGCAGTGGTTAGACTACTCGACTCCCACCAAGGCAAACCGGGTTCGATTCCCGACGAGTTGCCTCCAAATTATCGCATTAGGAATCGTGCCAGACGATGCCGCTGGTCAGCGGGTTTTCTCGGGGATCTCCCGTGTCCCTGCCTTTTGCATTCCGGCGCTGCTCCATTATCACCTCGCTTCACCTTGATCGGCTCTGAAGACCTCAATGTTAAGAGCCGCCCAAATCTCTTCACTCACTCACTCACAAGGAATCTCCTCCCGAAATATTTCGGGTGAGTTTCCGAACATATGCTTCTATTTAATACAATTTGAAAACTTTTTGTTTCAAGGGACACTAAACAATCATTTACTATTTTAAGTTGGGTTTAAATAATTTTTACATGAATTTATAACTCTTGATATCCCCTGAATATGAACCGTTTTATACCAAAAATATCTTAGAAATCCAATTATACTTGCATTTAAATTTAACTTACCTCATAGTGACGACAAATCCTGCATAGCAAAAAATCATTAGGACTTAATATTAATTTATAAAAGCTTATATACATCACAATTATCCAGTTAATAAACTACAAAGGAATCTCGCTAAATTACAATGTTTCTGAGAAATAGTTTACTCATTATTCATTCCGGCAAAAGTTTACGTCAATTTACTGTGTGCCATAAAGTGATGAGAAAGATAGAAGCCACTTTGACAAGTAAGATATATGAGAATTGGCGTCTATGCCTTGCTGGAATATGAAATTTAACAAACTGCAAGAAAATTTTACTTGTAGCACTGAACAGAGATATCAAATGGCATTAAAACCTTGCCACTTCTTCAAATAGATGTAAAACACAGCAAACATTTTAATATCCTGAATTGGAGATAAGATGTATTTCAATTTACTGTGTTATGTTTGTTAAATTAACTATTATTTTTAAATATTATACTTCAGAGCTTAACATTATATGCAATGAAACCAGAATAAGACGTAAAAATACAAAACATAGAAAAAGTCCGTTTGTAGAGGGCAACAGATTCCAGATCCCTAAAAGTCGTATATGTTACGACCTAAAAATTCGGTTTTGTTCGCTTGAGTAATCTTCGCAGTGTAATTCATTTTTGTGTATACGCCTGCCTATATTCGTTACAGTGTACGTCTTTATATTCTTCGGTGCATTGTTCTAAGTAATTTGCTTGTATATGTACATGTCATTCTCGTTCCATATTAAAAATTACTTCCTCTTATGTTTGTCTGTTTTCCTTTAGGATTTCTGTCTTATTTACCCTTCGAAGTTCTCCGTATGTTATTTACATACATTTTAACTATAGCTAAAATAGTTTTATTTTTGTGTATTTATTAACTCCTGCATTTTATGGTGTTTCTCTACGTGCAGCATAGATCTGCTTAGGCATATTTCCAAACATTATAATTGATTTGATCACTTACTCAACTGCAATAATCAAAAACGTGATATATGTCAAACACTAAACAATTTTGTTTCATAAATGTTTTTTTGCTAAGCATAATTTGTATCTTCCTGTGAAGTAGTTAGTTTTTGATATTGGTGATGTAAGCATAATTGAATTAATTAGTAATGATAACATTTAAGTCACGCTACTTGCAGTTACGACAACTTGGTTATTAAAATTAATTCATCTTTGAAGATTTCTCTTTTGGTTGCTTTATGTAGTGTCCTGCCAATACGCTTGCATATACCATACAGTTAGGACTTCTCAGCCTTTGTACTTTTGTATTTTTACGTAGCGCTCTTAGCCACAAAGGCCATTCCGTCGTTTCAACCACCCAATCGGTGGGGGAGAGGGATCGCGCCCTCTGATCGCAGGTATGCCAGCTAAGCACCTGATTTTACCAGATACAAAGCCCCAACCTGATTCACAAGTACAGCAAAGAGCACCATACCACAATATTCCGAAACCCTCGCCCTCAGATATCAAGAATGTGGTATGGCCAGGGTTCTATCCATTCCTCTAGTGTCTCTCCAGGACACAAAGGATTTGGTTGCCGCTCACCGCCCGGTCGTTCTTTAAGAGGAGGTATCTCTCCAGACATTCTCCAGCATTCGGAGTTAACCACTGCCAGCACGAGTCCAACCTCAATGTGATCGGAACACCAGAGAGAACCCCTGGTGGGGCCGAACCGATCAGCCCGTGCTTCCACTTATTTTCCATGAGACTAGTGGGTTTTCAATGACCGACCGTTCAACCTATGGCGAGCACCAGGGAAACAGAGGCAGCCCCTTCCACCCGTTAGTGCGCCAGGGGGTAAGCCCAGCGTACCCCTCAAGCACACTCCGGTTGTGGTTGAGGACACTTTAAATCTTCGCCGGGAATAAGCTTTACACACCCATTACAGACCGGTTGCCCACCCAGCATCCCACCACTGAACTGTCCACCAGATGGAAGAGGGCGAACGACGGGCGTGGAGTGGGAGACACCCCCAGACCCACAATAGCACGCAGAACCGAGAGAAATCGCCCCTGCTCTAAAATGGAAAATTTGTGTCCTTATCAAACTTCGTAGGTCTGGCTCTTCCATGTTTTCATGATTGCCACCACACCATCGCCACCACATCCGCACCAACCAGCAAAACAGCCAGCCGGAAGAGCCTACATCGGCTAGTTACCATTTCCATACCTTAGAATTTCTTCGCCATGAAATTCCAGTATTGGTCCCTAACGGCTTAAATGCCAAGTGGTCCAACACCCCGCCAATTGGTCGGGCCTAGGTACCATCTGTCGGCCCAAGCCATCATTGCAGATACCCCTT
>NQII01012021.1:0-17624 GCA_002778355.1 Clitarchus hookeri
ATATTCTCCGCAACAATCGATTAATTCAGTGTGTATTCGTTGCTTCTAAACAAAATGCTTTATTTATCGAACTCATGACAGTTCGTACTAGGCAGTGAAACTCCATTTTTGACAAGACTTACGTCCTCTGCTGCAAAATTTAAATACTTACGTTCAGCGGAACTTCGTAAGAAATAAAATAAGTGTCATTTTACTTCAGCGTGTCATATTTACTAGAGTTCATCTTCAATAAAAGCAATTTCATGAACAAACGCCATTCTTTTAAATGTCCAAATCTAGCTTTTGTTATAATAATATGTTGCAAAATCTGACTTTGGAATGCTTAAACACAAATTTACGAAATTTTCGTATTTTTTATTCTTGCAAATGAGTTTATATTTGAAGTTTCAGGTTCATATTATCAACGAGTCTAAAATAGTACCTAGTTCAGTTGTAAGCCAATCTCCACACGATTCCCCACGGCCTTCAAAAACCAAACCACGAAATAACTTTCCTGCACAAAACGGGGCGCCAAGGCCTCCAGTTTTATCAAGAAAATAACTGCCATTGGTTGAATTTAAATAGTACACAAGCTAAAAAATGTGTAATTGTGGAGCAAGTAAACTAACAACCAACGCTTATTCTAATGATACAGGCCACAAATAACACATACATAGAAATACATATTTTTTTTCAGTTTGATAAAATTAGTAAACCTGTCGAGATTTTAATTAAATGCAGAGCCAAAATTTAAACCTTGATAACTGATAACATTATACATTTTAAATAATATCATATAATTGCTCCTCGTTGCGGTTTAGATTTTAATTTTGTAAAGGGACCAACTATCAATTTATAGGTGCCATAGAATATTAGAAGACTTGACATTTAATTAAACCTCTGTATGTGAAACAATGGAATAAAAACACAAAAAGTGACTTCCTACATTAATGCATATATGACCAAACTTCCTTCGCATGCGTGTAGTAATCTACTACCACCACACAGAATATAAGTACACACACAAAGATTATTGCTGGTTTATTTTATGTCAGCGTGTAAATTCTCTATGTTGACATGCTCCGATTGGTCACCTGCTTTCTAACATGTTGCTGGTCAGTGTGTAATTGTATATCGTGATTCAAGCGGTTGTTTCACCTATGTACTCTGAAGTACTCTGTACTGAAGTATCAGAGATGAACAACCGTATATTATTCAAGATCTCAGGCTCCTTCCATGCACCCCATTTCTGTCAAACGGCAACTGACAATGCCCGCTCAGTCAGTTTAGACTAATGTTCTGTACACGCACGTATTCTTTTACACACCGCTGTTTCTATCACAGTAGGAGTTAACATGATGGTTTTATACACTNGTTTCTATCACAGTAGGAGTTAACCTGATGGTTTAATACACTCAATAGCTAAAAAAACTGGTAGACTTGCCTAATATCGTGTAGGGAACCCTGAGTACGCAGAAGTGCCACAAGACGAGGTGGTATCGACACGACTTATGTCTGAAGGTATGCAGGAGGCAATTCACACCATGACTCCTTCAGGGCAGTCCACAAATCCAATCTGCGCCAATTTGAGAAAGGGTTGCACGTCTGTCACGTTTAATGATTCTCTTCAGTCGTCGTTTATATCGCTCTTTCACGTTATTTTTCCGGCCGCAGCGATGTCGAAGATGTAAGTAATGTTTTACTAGGTTCCCGATATTCACGGTACTTTCGTGAAATGGTCGTACGCGAACATCCAAATGTTGTCATTACCTCGGAGATGATATGTCCCATCTCTCGTGCGCCGGCTATAACACCACGTTTAAACTCACTTAAATCTTGATAACCTGCAATTGTGTCAGCAGTAATCGATCTAACTGCGGACCGCATTGCGTTACACTGATTGGTTCCNAGATCTAACTGCGGACCGCATCGCGTTACACTCATTGGTTCCATACCCCCGTTATAAAGCAGCTTTTTTTGGCTCTTCAGTGTATATTAATATTTTTCTCGTAACCAACAAACTAGTTAAGATCAATTCTCTATTTCTATATAAATAAATCGTTAGTAAGTACTGTTTATTTGCAAGAGATAAAGTTGAAAACGAAAATATAATTGATTTTAAACAATTTAAACATTTCTTTTCCTGCATTGTAACTTTTTTATACCTTGCTAATACCGCTTAAGTATTTGTAAGAACTATCTAACTGTAACATTAACAATTTGTATGATTGTAAAAATTATTTTTCATAAACAGTTCTCAATATGTCAAGTGTTTTTTCCTTTAAAACTCGAACACATTCCAAAGATTGGCACATGATATAACGTTTTTGTACAAACGTTTTTAAAAAATGCTTTGATATTGTCAGTTTACATATTACTAGAATTAACTGTTGAACAAAATTAGCCTTAAGCTACGTCACCCATTTTGTCGTTCCAACATTATTTTCAGTATGAATATCAATGTGAGGGTACTGAGAGGAGAGTAAATTAACATTATATAAGCCGTTATCTCTGTGGTATAGAGCCTTGACAGACATATTATAATGTGGGAAGTCTTGTTGGATTTTCGATGGGGTCACTCCCAATATTTGCATGTAGTAAACATGACGGACGTTGCCTCTGGCTACTGTTCTTTTACAGACCTCTCCCGCTCCCCCTCCTCATTAATTGTCCCATATTTCCTCTCCACCTTTCCCTACTCNAGACATTGTGTGCTAGGTGTCGCCTATATTTCTTTACTCTCACATCAGGAGTTTAAATTATACGGACACTAAACATCATTATAAGTGACATGATTGATCGAAATTGTTTGAACATCCCAACGCATCCACCTTCTTTAAACTAAGTAGACATTTAAAATATAGTATCAATATATTAAACTCAAAAAAATAGCATATTTTTATATACAATTAATCATAATTATTTTACAACATTTTTTTTACTAGTAGAATCACTGCTATGTTTAACCAATTCTATTTATATTAATGTTTATGTTTGTCTAGTGAAAAAATATCTACTTTCATGAGTGTGTATTCTATCGTTTTTCACTTCGGCTAAAAATAATTCTGAAATAATAAGATTCATATATTTACACTAAAACAGGAATGATACCGGTCATTAACGTATTACGAGGATGTATTATAAATAAACGATTACTGTTATGGGTATTCAGCAATATTTGTGTGTGAAACCACAGTAGCGCATTTCAAGGATCTAACGGTACGTGTTGTGGACCGTGTAATACTGCTTTTATAAAGTGAACCTGCACTGCATGATAAACTGAAACTTATTTTACAGCTATTCTAGACAGGCTTTTATGTGTGAATATATAAAGAAACATGACTTTAATGAATCCTTTATTTTGGCACATTCTATAATTTTATACTACATTCCGACTACATCTGGTTAACAATTCGCAGAATTTTATGTTACCGAAGATACTGAATCTTCCCGAAAAAAAAAAAAATGATCCTTTATTCGTTTTTTTGAAGTTATACACCAGTGTACAATAAGCATTCCTTTGCAATAATTTTACAAAATTTCCATATAAAACCATACATGTGTGTAATATTTTATATCCTTACACATAATTTGTAAAGTTGCTCAATGTACAAAGAAAAGCCTTGATATTCTTAAGATTTGTTTAGAGCGAAGCATGTTATTTTTTAAAGAAGTTGTTCCTTTACTTTACCTACTATACTAAGTGCAATAATGGCNGCCGAGGAGGGTCTTCAGCCGTGTTTGTCCCTGCGTGGCCCCCCCCTGGTAAGTTACTTGTACTCCCCCTAGCATATGTAACTACGATTTATGTCGTTAGCTAATATTGTTTTTAGTATATTTTTGCGACAAACTATAAAACATGTGTATTACACAGAAAAGGTTTTTATCACAGCTTAATTTAAATTATCATTATTTATTTCCTTATTACTATGAAAAAGAACCAAAAAATAATTTGTAGCCGTTAAACTGGAAATTTAAAAACGTGATTTAAGATAAAATTATTATCTCCATCTCACATTTTTTACTGCCCATATTTGAAAATATATTTTATTTATTGAAATGCTATTTTTAAGTGGTTGCATTAATCAAACAAGAAGTTATCAATATAACTGATGAACGTACTTTACTTTACATGGATGCAAATAATTATGATGTGGTTATTAATACCTAATTCTTTAGGTGTGTCTTGGCTTGTCGTTGATAGCGGTATTATTACAGATGGAATCAGAAATGAAAGCAATACTATTGAGACAATTACAAACACATACATGAATTACCTGGGTCTCGAAAACAGAACACCTCGTACAGTAAGCTGACATGCAACCAAATACACCATGGAGGTGAGATTCGGAACTTCAATTTCGATATTAATTAGTTTGAATTTTTGGTAGACTAGGATGTTCAACTTCAAATATTTACAGCAAACATCATTTTGCAAGCAAGTGTGTGAGATACTTAAATCATGTATTTCTTATGATATACCGTAAATCTGCTTGTGTGCAGGATTTGGTGTGAAATATCTTGGCCGGTTCCCAAGATATGGTATATAGGCTTTAGTTTTTCGTATGGGTTATTGTAGAAAACATCCTAAATCATGCTCTGTTCAGTCATATCTCATGCTTCTAATAGATACCGAGATATGTCAAGTTATTGAACAAATATAGTAAACTATTCTAGATTATTTTTACTGCAGCCATACTGTGAATAATGCCAGACTCACTTTAAAATGGCCTTGTGCAGCGCTACTAGTGTTGATCTGTCTTTCAAAATTGTGGGATAATAGCATTATCACTGTTCAATTCTTACACCATGCACTGCCAATTTACCTGATTTCGTTTAAACTTTATAATTGGTTCCCGAGATAAGATATAAGCGCTTAAAATTTTCATTTTGCTAGGTTTTAGCAAATTACAGTCTAATAACATTATAAATTATATCATATAATACTAACACAATGCACTGTTAAAGTACGATATTTTTTTTTATTCAGCTAAATGGTTCCCGCGATATAATGGAAAACGTAAATTGTTTTTGAATTTGCATTATACTACAAAATGGCGGATTAATGCTATTATCGGTTTCTAACTTTAATGCTCATTCATTGCGCACATACTGCAATGTTAATATACAAAATTAGTTTTAAATTTGTATCATGATTCCCGAGATATAATGTTAGATTTCAATATTTAAATTTACATGATCTTACAAAATGGTAAACCTATAAAATTAAAGGTTTCTTAATTATAACTTACAACATGCACTGTCAACGTACCAAATTTCGTACAAATCGTTCAAATGGTTCACGAATTTTAATGGAAAAGTTTGAATTTTTCAAATTACGCTTTCTTCCAAAATTGCAGATAAATGACATTTACGCATTTAAAAAACCAATTTTTAAGTAATGAAATGATAATGGTGGACATGTGGTTTAAATCGGATAATTGTTTCCAAATATACAACGTAGTGGTCAACATTAAAAATAACTAACCATTTTTTTAAAATAAGAACCCACAATGATAGAAAACTGTGGAAGTCTGATTACATTAAATATAATAATGTGTAGACCTAGTTTAGATAAATTCTGTTGTCGGGACTAAAAGTTACTAGGGGGTATGAGGGACAAACATTACGTACAGACAACTAGGTAAGCGAGTAAGTATAACTTTCATTCGGAAAATAGGCTAAAACACAAAGCTGTGGTTAACTATAGCTGTGCATTACGTATATTCAAATCCAATGTAGTTTGTTAACATTTCACAACAAAAATAGTTGCTGGTAAATAATTTTATGTGCAATTATGTACAAAATAATAGCCCCTACATCGTAGAGTATATCACGCAGAAAAATTAATATGAGGTAGACTAGATACATCACATTTATTAATACAACTGCATTCCACCATAATACTTCAATTTTAAAATTGTATTATTCATATTTGAAACAAGAGTGAATATTAACTTATCATACCTTTATAAATACAGATGGAAATCAAGTAGAACAATGTTTTATTTATGTGAATTAGTAGGATAATTTTTTATCCTGAAGTGATTTATCTTGGCCCCATTAGTATAAAATGTTTTTTTAACAAGTATGTGAAATCTGTGCATTAAATGTTATTTAAAATGATTTTATGTACTCAAATTCTTGCGATTATTTACTTGTAAAGGACAGAGTGATAAGCATAAATATATATTCAACTATCACAATAGTATAATACAGCAGCAGTTGTGTAAAGTCAACCTCTCCTTTTGCTGAGGATTGTGCATTGTGTTACTGGTGTTAAACAAGTGTTTGTCATGCAGGTTCCTAAAGATAAACCAACGACTTGGCCTTTTCAGAGGCTCCCCTCCATGTACCTGAGAACACACCTATGTACGGGCGTATAGTGGAGACTCCCCTGCAGGNAATAAACCAATGACTTGGCCTTTGCAGAGGCTCCCCTCCATGTACCTAAGAACACACCTATGTACGGGCGTATAGTGGAGACTCCCCTGCAGGTACGTGAAGATCCACCAATGTACTGGCATATTGTGTGGGCTCCCCTGCAGGTACGTGAAGATCCACTAATGTACTGCCCTATTGTGGGGGCTCCCCTGCAGATACTT
Organism: Clitarchus hookeri; assembly: GCA_002778355.1. Lineage (NCBI taxonomy): Eukaryota > Metazoa > Arthropoda > Insecta > Phasmatodea > Phasmatidae > Clitarchus > Clitarchus hookeri. Next base: position 6,585 of record NQII01012021.1, read on the forward strand.
GAATATTAAACCCTCTACTGCCCTATTGTAGGGGCTCCCCTGCAGGTACTTGAATATTAATCCATCTACTGGCCTGTAGTGGGGTCTCCCCTGCAGGTACTTCAATATTTAACCCTCAACTGGCCTATTATGGGGGCTCCCCTGCAGGCACTTGAATATTACACCATCTACTGGCCTTCTGTGGGGGCTCCCCTGCAGGTACTTGAATATTAAATCATCTACTGNCAGGTACTTGACAATTAAACCATCTACTGGCCTATTTTGGGGGCTCCTCTGCAGGTACTTGAATATAAAAAAACCTTTTGCACTATTGTGGGGGCTCCCCTAGATGTACTTGAATATTAAACCATCAACTTGCATATAATGGGAGCTGCCCTGCAGGTACATGAATATTAAATCATCTACTGGTCTTTTGTGGGAGCTCCCCAGCAGTTACTTGAACATTAAACCATATACTGCCCTATTGTGGGGGCTCGCCTGCAGGTACTTTAATATTAAACCATATACTGCCCTATTGTGGGTGCTCCCCTGCAGGTATTTGAACATTAAACTATATATGGCATATTGTGGCGGCTCCTCTGTAGGTACTTGAATATTAAACCATCTACTGCACTATTGTGGGGGCTCTCCTGCAGGTACTTCAACATAAAACCATATACTGCCCTATTTTGGGGACTCGCCTGCAGGTACTTTAATATTAAACCATGTACAGCACTATTGTGGGCATTCCCCTGCAGGTACTTGAATAATAAACCATATACTGTCCTTTTGTGGGGGCTCGCCTGCAGGTACTTTAATATTAAACCATCTACTGGCCTATTGTATGGGCAACCCTGCAGGTACTTGAATATAAAAAAAACTTCTGCGCTATTGTGGGGGCTCCCCTGCAGGTACTTGACTATTTAATCATCTACTGGCATATTGTTAGGGCTCCTCTGCAGAAACTTGAATATAAAAAAAATTCTACGCTATTGTGGGGGCTCCCCTGCAGGTACTTGAATATTAAACCATAAACTGCCTTATTGTGGGGGCTCGCTTGCAGGTACTTTAATATTAAACCTTATACTGCCCTATTGTGGGGGCTCCCCTGCAGGTACTTGAATATTAAACAATCTACTGTCATATTGTGGGGGCTCCTCTGCAGGTAATTGAATATAAAAAAACTACTCCGCTATTGTGGGGGCTGCCCTGCAGGAAATTCAATATTAAACCTTCTACTGGCCTATAGTGGGGTCTCCCCTGTAGGTACTTGAATATTTAATCCTCAACTACCCTGTAAGGGGGCTCCGCTGCAGGCACTTGAATATTACACCATCTACTGGCCTATTGTGGGGGCTCCTATGCAGGTACTTGAATATTAAACCATCTACTGGCTTATTGTGGGGGCTCCCCTGAAGGTATATTAATATTAAACCATCTACTGGCCTTTTGTTTGGGCAACCCTGCAGGTTCTTGAATATAAAAATACTACTGAGCTATTGTGGGGGCTCCCCTGCAGGTACTTGAATATTTAACTATTTACTGGCCCATTGTGGGTTCTCCCTTGCAGGTACATAAATATTAAACCCTAAACTAGCCTATAATAGGAGCCGCCCTGCAGGTACTTGAACATTAACTCATCTACTGGCCTTTTGTGGGGGCTCTTCTGCAGGTGCTAGAATATAAAAAAAACTGCTGTACTATTGTGGGGGCTCCTCNTTAAACAATCTACTGAAATATTGTGGGGGCTCCTCTGCAGGTACTTGAATATAAAAAAACTACTGCGCTATTGTGGGGGCTGCCCTGCAGGTTCTTGAATATTAAACAATCTACTGAAATATTGTGGGGGCTCCTCTGCAGGTACTTGAATATAAAAAAACTACTGCGCTATTGTGGGGGCTGCCCTGCAGGTTCTTGAATATTAAACAATCTACTGAAATATTGTGGGGGCTCCTCTGCAGGTACTTGAATATAAAAAAACTACTGCGCTATTGTGGGGGCTGCCCTGCAGGTACTTGAATATTAAACCATCTAATGCCATATTGTGGGGGCTCTTCTGCAGGTACTTGAATATAAAAAAAACTACTGCGCTATTGTGGGGGCTGCCCTGCAGGTACTTGAATATTAAACCATCTACTGGCATATTGTGGGGGATCCTCTGCAGGTACTTGAATATTAAAAACCCTTTTGCACTATTGTGGGGGTTCCCCTGCAGGTACTTGAATATTAAGCCATNATCTTCTACTGGCCTTTTGTGGGGCCCCCCTGCAGGTACTTGAATATTAAACTATCTACTGACATATTGTGGGGGCTCCTCTGCAAATACTTTAATATAAAAAAAACTGCACTATTGTGGGGGATCCCCTGCAGGTACTTTAATATTAAACCATCTACTGCACTATTGTGGGAGCTCCCCTGCAGGTACTTGAACATTAAAATATATACTGCCCTATTGTGGGGCTCCCCTGCAGTTACTTTAATATTAAACCATCTAATGCGCTATTGTGTGGGCTCCCCTGCAGGTACTTGAACATTAAACCATATACTGTCCTATTGTGGGGGCTCCCCTGCAGGTACTTGAATATTAAACCTTCTAATTCCCCATTATGGGGGGTCCCCTGCAGGTACTTAAATATATTAGCCACCTACTGCCCTAATGTTCTGGCTCCCCTGCAGGTAATTTAATTTCAAACCATCTACTGCACTATTGTGGGGGCTCCCCTGCAGGTACTTTAATATCAATACCTCTACTGGCCTATTGTGTGGGCAACCCTGCAGGTACTTGAATATAAAAAAAACTACTGCGCTATTGTGAGGGCTCCCCTGCAGGTACTTTAATATTAAACCATCTACTGGCCTATTGTGTGGGAAACCCTGCAGGTACTTGAATATAAATAAAACTATTGCGCTATTATGGGAGCTCCTCTGCAGGTACTTTAATATTAAACCATTTACTGGCCTATTGTGTGGGCAACCCTGCAGGTACTTGAATATAAAAAAACTACTGCGCTATTGTGGGGGCTACCCTGCAGGTACTTTAATATTTAACCATCTACTTGCTTATTGTGTGGGCAACCCTGCAGGCACTTGAATTAAAAAAAACTACTGCGCTATTGTGGGAGCTCCCCTGCAGATACTTTAATATTAAACCATCTACTGGCCTATTGTGTGGGCAACCCTGCAGGTACTTGAATACAGAAAAAACTCCAGCACTATTGTGGGGGCGCTCTGCAGGTACTTTAATATTAAACCATCTGCTGGCGTATTGTGTTGGCAACCCTGCAGGTACTTGAAAATCAAAAAACTACTGCGCTTGTGGGAGCTCCTCTACAGGTACTTTAATACTAAACCATCTACAGGCTTATCGTGTAGGCAAACCTGCAGGTACTCTAATTAAAAAAAAATTACTGCACTATTGTGGGGGCTCCCCTGCAGGTACTTGAATATTTAACCATCTACTGGCGTATTGTGTTGGCAACCCTGCAGGTACTCGAAAATCAAAAAACTACTGCGCTTGTGGGGGCTCCCCTACAGGTACTTTAATACTAAACCACCTACTGGCCTATCGTGAGGGCAAACCTGCAGGTACTCTTATTTAAAAAAAAATTACTGCACTATTGTGGGGGCTCCCCTGCAGGTACTTGAATATTTTCCCCTCAACTGGCATATTATGGGAGCTGCCCTGCAGGTATATGAATATTAAATCATCTGCTGGCCTTTTGTGGGGGCTCCCCTGCAGGAACATGAATATTAAACTATCTACTGGCATATTGTGGGGGCTCCTCTGCAGGTACTTGAATATAAAAAAAACTACTGCGCTATNTATTAAACTATCTACTGGCATATTGTGGGGGCTCCTCTGCAGGTACTTGAATATAAAAAAAACTACTGCGCTATTTTGGGGTTCCCCTGCAAGAACTTTAATATTAAACCATCCACTGGCCTATTGTGTGGGCAATCCTGCAGGTACTTGAATATAAAAAAAACTACTGCGCTATTGTGGGGGCTCCCCTGCAGGTACTTTAATATTAAACCATCGACTGGCCTATTGTGTGGGCAACCCTGCCGGTACTTTAATATTAAACCATCTACTGGCCTATTGTGTGGGCAACACTACAGGTACTTGAATATAAAAAAACTACAGCGCTATTGTGGGGGCTCCCCTGCAGGTACTTGAACATTAAACCATATACTGCCCTGTTGTGGGGACTCCCCTGCAGGTACTTTAATGTTAAACCATCTAATGGCCTATTGTGGGGGCTCCAGACGTCCATGAAATTAGTTAAACCATCTAATGGCCTATTGTGGGGGCTCCACTGCAGGTACTTTAATATCAAACCAACTACTGTCTTATTGTGAGGGCACACCTGCAGGAACTTGAATATTAAACCATCAACTGCCCTATTGTGGCCCGTGTGGACGTCCAACTTGAATATTAAACCATCAACTGCCCTATTGTGGGGGCACACCTGCAGGTACTTGAATAGTAAAACATCTAATGCCGATAACACCCCCGAGGGTACGTCCATGATCTTATAAATTGTTTATACTGCCCTATTGTTGGGGCTCCCCTGCAGGTACTTGATTATATAACCATCAACTCGGGATAACACCCCCGTCCCATGCAGGTACTAGAATATTTAACAATATACTGCCCTATTGTTGGGGCTCCCCTGCCGGTACTTGATTATATAACCATCAACTGCCCTATTGTGGGGGCACACCTGCAGGTACTTGAATTTTAAACCATCTACGCCCTACTGTGGGGGCTCCTGTGCAGGTACTTGAATATTAAACCATCTACGCCCTACGGGGCACCTGTGCAGGTACTTGAATATTAAATCATCTACCAGCCTATAGTCCCCAGAGGGGACGTCCGACTTGAAAATTTAACCCTCAACTGGCCTATTATGGGGGCTCCCCTGCACGTACATTATTATTAAACCATCTAATGCCCTTTTGTGGGGGCTCCCCGGCAGGTACTTTAATATTGAACCATCTACTGCCCTATTGNGTGCAGGTACTTGAATATTAAATCATCTACCAGCCTATAGTGGGGTCTCCCCTGCAGGCACTTGAAAATTTAACCCTCAACTGGCCTATTATGGGGGCTCCCCTGCACGTACATTAATATTAAACCATCTAATGCCCTTTTGTGGGGGCTCCCCTGCAGGTACTTTAATATTGAACCATCTACTGCCCTATTGTTAGGGCTCCCCTGAAGGAACTTCAATATTAACCATCTACGCCCTACTGTGGTGCCCCTGTGTAGGTACTTGAATATTAAATCATATACTGGCCTATAGTGGGGTCTCCCCTGCTGGTATTTCAATATTNTGAACCATCTACTGCCCTATTGTTAGGGCTCCCCTGCAGGAACTTCAATATTAACCATCTACGCCCTACTGTGGGTCCCCTGTGTAGGTACTTGAATATTAAATCATATACTGGGGATATCACCCCAGAGGGGACGACCATAAAGTTATAATAACCCTGAGCTGGCCTATTATGGGGGCCCCTCTGCAGATAATTTAATATTAAACCATCTAATGCCCTATTGTGGGGGCTCCCCTGCAGGTACTTTAACATTAAACCATATACTGCCCTGTTGTGGGGACTCCCCTGCAGGTACTTTAATGTTAAACCATCTAATGGCCTATTGTGGGGGCTCCACTGCAGGTACTTTAATATCAAACCAACTACTGTCTTATTGTGAGGGCACACCTGCAGGAACTTGAATATTAAACCATCAACTGCCCTATTGTGGGGGCACACCTGCAGGTACTTGAATAGTAAAACATCTAATGCCCTATTGTGGGGGCTCCCATGCAGGTACTAGAATATTTAACAATATACTGCCCTATTGTTGGGGCTCCCCTGCAGGTACTTGATTATATAACCATCAACTGCCCTATTGTGGGGGCACACCTGCAGGTACTTGAATTTTAAACCATCTACGCCCTACTGTGGGGGCTCCTGTGCAGGTACTTGAATATTAAACCATCTACGCCCTACGGGGCACCTGTGCAGGTACTTGAATATTAAATCATCTACCAGCCTATAGTGGGGTCTCCCCTGCAGGCACTTGAAAATTTAACCCTCAACTGGCCTATTATGGGGGCTCCCCTGCACGTACATTAATATTAAACCATCTAATGCCCTTTTGTGGGGGCTCCCCGGCAGGTACTTTAATATTGAACCATCTACTGCCCTATTGTTAGGGCTCCCCTGCAGGAACTTCAATATTAACCATCTACGCCCTACTGTGGGGCCCCTGTGTAGGTACTTGAATATTAAATCATATACTGGCCTATAGTGGGGTCTCCCCTGCTGGTATTTCAATATTTAACCCTGAGCTGGCCTATTATGGGGGCCCCTCTGCAGATAATTTAATATTAAACCATCTAATGCCCTATTGTGGGGGCTCCCCTGCAGGTACTTTAATATTGAACCATCTACTGCCCTTTTGTTAGGGCTCCCCTGCAGGAACTTCAATATTAAACCATCTACGCCCTACTGTGGGGGCTCGTGTGCAGGTACTTGAATATTAAACCATCTACTGCCCTATTGTGGGGGCACACCTGCAGGTACTTGAATTTTAGACCATCTACGCCCTACTGTGGGGGCTCCTGTGCAGGTACTTGAATATTAAACCATCTAATGCCATATTGTGGGGGCTCCCCTGCAGGTACTTGAATATTTAACCATATATAGCCCTATTGTTTGGGCTCCTCTGCAAGTACTTTAATATCAAACTATCTAATGGTCTATTGTGGGGTTCTGCCTGCAGGTACTTGAATATTATATAATCTACTGGCCTTTTGTGTTGGCGCCCCTGCAGGTACTTCAATAATAAACCATCTACTGGCTTATTGTGGGGGATCCCGCCTGGGTACTTGGATATTAAATCATCTACAGGTCTATTGTGGGGTCCTCCCTGCAGGTACTTGAATATTAAATAATCTACTGGCCTGTTGTGGGGGCTCCCCTGCCGGTACTTCAATAATAAACCATCTACTGGCCTATTGTGGGGGATCCCCTGCAGGTACTTGAATATTGAACCATCTTCTTGCCTATTGTAGTTGTTCCTCTTGAAAAGAATATTAGTATAAGGAATAATAGAAATAGTTATTCCTTAACTACTCCATCGGTTAAATACGTTGTAATAACATTATCAGCAGGTATTTCTGTTGGGAATATCAAGTTTTCACAAAAATATTTGCCGATTTAAAAGGACATAAATGAATCTGTAAATTAAATCAATATTTCATTGTTTTTAAGTAATATGATTATATCTGGATGCCCAAATGCAATATGTTCCAAAATTTTATAAATTCACAATATTCATTTGTATTCAAAAAATTAATAAATAATAAAAATAACACAGTGAGCAAAAAATTATATCTTTATTAGTTAGCCGAACAATCATCTCTTCATACAACATGTAATATTCACATTGACTATGCAGCCAATCAATAATATTCTTTGTAAGTCATGCAAAAATGTCAGCGTGAAAGTCTTCGAATTCATAGAGTGTACAGCCAGAAATACATTAATGTAATTTATTATAACAACTTATTTTATCGCTTTCTCTAAGGGACAAGTCCTTGTTTTTGATACAGCAAGGTCAGTTATTCACTCTCTTTATAGTAGGCTTGCTATCGCATTTGCAAATCCAGAATATCAGATTTAGTTACTTATTTCATGGAAAAAATCTGGGGTTTTGGGAAGACTCGCGCAGTTTTCGATGAAATTTCATGCAGATACAATTTGGTGTGTTCAATGCCGAAGCTCTTCTGGTAGTACAGAAACATCGTTCGCATACGGAGTTACAATTCACACGAATTGTTAAGAAAGTTACATTTTCTAAATCTGTTTTGTGCCAGTCGGGCACTGCAGAAGACGAACCACGTCGTTTTTGTATCGAAACTGGTTTGTATAAGAGTATTGATTAATATGAAATCTATAATTAAAAATTTGTTTAAAATATTTGTCTCGACATTTATAGTTATGTTAAGATTGAGGATCGACTTCATTTTTGAAGCCCAAATTCTTCGGATATGCAATAATTTCAGTTTCAGAAAAATTATTGTGAATTCCTGACAATACAAAATTAGCATTTTACGGGTCGTTTATCATTTATTTTACTTAATTGTCTACGTGTTTTTTGGTTATTTGAGAATGCAGGAACCTATCAGTATTTTCAAGTATATGTTACGCCATGTTTTGCAAAATGTTACGTTGATAGTCCCGAATACATATCTGCACTGCAGTGAAAAATGAAAAGCTAACTACTGTGATATATATATTTTAAATTTATTTTACAAGTAATTTAATTATCAGGAAATGAAAGAATTAATTCAATAAAGTGGGTGACGCCTAACCTTAAAAATAATACGTTCGATACGTGACATTTATTACATCATATAACTCAACTCGCTTGAATACACGAGGATGCATCTGATTACCTTGGTTGTCATGAATATAAAATGTGCTTCAAAATCACCACAATTAACTTCGGAGGAATATCCGCTTAGGGAAATAACCGGCTTACACAGCCACTGAAATCTAGCTTAAGTTGGTGCAATTTAAACTTACTTGAGACAATTACCGTGCATTGTTTGGTGCTAAGATACTTGTAAAAGTATAACAGATACGAAGAGGAGCATGAAGAATATTAATTGTACTATCACCAGATTAAGATAAACTCTCTAGTCAAATATTAGACTACAGTGGTAGCTATAAATAGCGTTCCAAGCATTTTGGGCAAAATTGCGTGTTTTCCGGAAGAGGCACTCCACTACTCTCGACCCAATCTCAATAAAATATAAGCGACTTACGAACCAGCCCCATTACGTGTAAATACGTAACATGTAAACCAGACAGACCCTGGTCCTGATAAACCCTCGTCCCTAAACAGCACTCAGCATTAATAAATCTGTCAAACGAGCCAAGTTTTACAAAATTTCTTTTGGTATTTGGAATCAGTTTCCTGCCTCGATATATAGTAGTTATCTGAGATCTCGGTGCATTTGTGTAATTATATAAGTAAAGATGCAAGATGCAGCTCCTTTTTCTAGTTAAGTAAAACAGCGGNATCTCGGTGCATTTGTGTAATTATATAAGTAAAGATGCAAGATGCAGCTCCTTTTTCTAGTTAAGTAAAACAGCGGCAAGGGCTTGGTAGGGGAGCAATGTTGGCGAAGGAATCGGCCAGGGGCTGTGTTAATGAACCATCACCTGGAGCGAAAAAAAAAACCGAAATCAGAATGACTGAATCGATGTAGGATGTTAGTTTAGTGTTGAACCATTACGCCACCACGCTCTACTATAATTTAACTGTAATGGTACTAAGTAAATGGCTATTTGACATGTTTTTTTATTTATTTCGGAGAATGCAGAAAATGCTATGTATTTCAACCACGTTTTCTTAATACATTAACTTCAAAGCAGACAATCGGGGTACAGCACAGATGAAAAGACGTAAAGACGTTCTGATACAACCACACAACCATTCTACTATGAACTTCATTGACGTTGTTCACATTAGATGTACAGAGCTAAACAGGATACGAAATGAGTTAGTACAGTGTCCCGTGTGAGGGCATCATACATTTCTAACTTAATCAGCATGCAGTTGGGAATTGCAATACAGGTCGAGGATGAAGAGCCACTTTGAATAAAATCAAAACTTCCTAATTGTAGTCATTTGGAGAGAAGACCTTGACACTCTAATGTAATTGATATATAATGACAGCGTGGTGAAAGAGTGTTAATAGTAAGCGCAGTTGTTAAGCCGAAACTGAAATAGAATTTCGTCAGAATAAACGAACTCAGTTAGAGATATATAAATTAATTGTTTATAAAGATTAAAAAACTAGGGCTGTATTATTCTGTTCTATATATTCACATCCCATAGGAAATACGGTTTACGGTCGAATTCTGTATTGCCAAGTCGCTGATCACAGGAGTATTTCACAAAAGGAATTCGCCATTTTCCACCTGACCGTACCATATCAAACTGTGTTTTTCTGGTTCTCATTGAGTGTACGCCATGAAAAGGCGGTGAGAATAGTGTACAAACCTGGAGAATGTCTGGTGGAATTTACGAGGCAGAAGATACTACACGTTTATTGATTTTCTTTGCTATGCCATTCTTCTGAACCCAATTCAAAACAGACTCTGTAGTTTGTTGAAAGGAATAATCTTACAGATGTCAGGCGATAAGAACATGGCATAACTTATGTGTTTCTCTTTTTATCCATGTTAAATTTGTGATTGATTCGTTGCAGTCGTTAATATAGGCTAACATACCGTGTTAGAATTATTTTGTACGTTTATAGGAAAGATTTTTTTATGATCTGGCCAACAGACTTCATTGGAAGACAAAAAATGATTTTTATATTGTATTTAAGCCTTTTTTTATCAGAAATTGTTACGAGAGAGGGAAGTGATCCTTATTAACGTTTTCGTAAAGATACAATTAGCATAAATACATACAGCTTTATAACAGTATAGAGTGGATTTTTTACTACAGTGCAAACATGAATGTGCATGTCTATAAGCACAAATACCACCGAAACATATTTTTATGGCGGTAATTTTTAAAGCAATATTCATTTCTGATATAAAACCTTTTATTATATAAGTGAAATATATGTATGAGAAATAAAGCATATTATTGAAAAATTTATAATTTGATTTGAAATTATTTTGATATCAATATTAAGCAATTAATACTTTAAATCCATAATGTTAAATATTTTTCAATACGGCGGAAGACTCAGTTTACAATAGCCTTTTTGCATTCCGGTAACGTACCCCATCATAGTAAATCAGTTTTAAAACGATTACATGTTTTCAGGAATATCACGTAACCAAAAATTCCTTAAGACACCTTCCCGAAGATAATTAAACGATCCTTACGAAATAACCGTCAAAAGGGAGGGGACGAACGATTTAGGTGAGAGCTTTGCTTGAAGGACCTGCAATGACAGGCAAACAAACTGCGTCCCTAAGCAGGCGTGCAGATTTCGTTGACGTCGTGTAAATAACTGTTAA